>FIZR01022416.1:0-11765 GCA_900060175.1 Ferrisia virgata
TACACGAAATTGTACATATATTTTTTTTTTTTTTTACTTTTTTATTATACTGGGCTTGAACTCGAGCTTATGTTGCATTATATTTGATTACGCAAGTGGGATGGAATATTTAGAAATTTACCGAAATTCTAAAAGACAAATTAAGAATTGACAATTTGAATTTGAAATTTCTTAGCTTGCGAATGGGAGAGCGTGAGCAGAATATTATTCTTTTTTTAGTTCCTTATTATGTCAATGGATTTTTTTTTTTTGAATTTCATGGTTTCTTTAACAAATAAATACGTGAACTTGGTGTTTATTCTCCCCTTCTTCTGTGTTCTACAATTTTAATGGTTTTGAGTTTCCAGTTCTATGCTATTTCTACGTACAGTGTGATGCTAAAATTTTAAGTTTTATCGAGGTAAAAAAATAGATTAAACTGTTTCTTCTGTTTCTAGAGATTAGAAGCACCATGAGATGTTGATTTTCTCATATGTTACCCTCGCGTAATTTTTTATTTTTCATCGATTGGTTCAAAACGAATATTTTTTATGATTTCCAGCTTTCTTCACTTTCTTCCGAAATTTTAGAAGTAGGTACTCGAATTATAACTGAAAAATTACCTTTGATATTATCCCTCTAATTTATCGTCAGTTTGTGCCGGATGACAGAATTCAGCCGATTTTTGTGAATATTGAGCAAATTTTATGATTTTGTGAGTTCAGAATAATGAAAAAAGAATTCTTTTAACATAATTGTATACATAGTATTGAAGTCTACCCGTATTTTAGGCGCATTAATATTTATTTTTTTCAAATCCAATTCTACAGATTTGATGTATGTTCTATAATAATGGAAAATTTAATTTGTACTTCCAAATTTTACTTATTATTTAATGAAAATAAACTCACCAATGGCAGAAAAAATTAATAATGCAATTATTCCGCGTAAATATATCATGGTTTAAATAAAGCGATAGATTCGTAAGCACCAACTATAAGAAATACTTGATGTTAGTTTTAACGCATTTATTATGACAGTAAAATGCACAAGTGAATGATGATTCACTATAAAATGGGTTTAGTTGGCCACACAAAAATATCAAAAGGTCGTAATGGTTCGTTGCATAAACTGAAAAAACGATGATATCATCTTCCTGTAAAGTTTGATTCTCAGTAATATTCCATTATAAGCACGAGCGGTAGAGAATTTGATAACAAAATGCGATAAACAAAACTTTGTTAATATATTTTTGAAAATTTTCCCAAAATGCGCTAGGTAGACTCAGAATCTCAAATTGCATATTTTTAGCTCTGTTAGCGGGGTCCTACACTATTTTTAGGCGGCGTAAATGACAAACGACGAAAGCTTTTTTTTTAGTTCAAAAATAACCCTAATTTGAGGACCCATAACTCCACCTCCCTTTGAGCTAGGGGCACAAAATTTTTTATGGTAGGTTTTCAACTCAGAGTCAACTACCTCCGTGATTTTCGCCAAAATCCGAGGTAAGTTTCTTTTTAACTCCACCCTAATGTTTATAAAATCACTTTCGCTGCAATGAATTTGAAATTTTTTTTATTTGAAGTAAATTTGCATGAATTTATTTATTTACGAGTCTGAAAAGTTGAAACCCCAAAAGGAATATCCATGGCCTACACCAAGTCTACATACTTAATTTTAACTTCCTAGATAAATTTGAAGGGAAGATAGTAGTAGAATAGGTCTATTTCAAGGTCAAAAAGCCGAAAAGGGGAAGAGGGATCATAATATCATCCGTCCTAATGGACCTAGGAGGTTGATTTTTTGATATGTTGTACAACTTTGGAATGTGTATCGATTGGCCCAAGAAGGAACATGTATTAGGACTTTAGCCCCTTAGCCCTCCCTCCACCAAATTTGAGCATAACTGAATTTTGATCCAAGGTTAGCTTCACTCCAGAATATCAAATCCGCCGCCAATCTAAGCCTATTTCTCAAATTTGATCGATTTTAGTCGGTATCAAACTCTGAGCAAATGATATTTAGTTCAGTGTGGGGTGGGGGGGGGAGTTTGATCCAGAATTACGGTGTCAACTGTTGTCGGTCAGCTGTAGAATATCTGATACAGGCGAAAATGGTCTTAATGGTCTTTTAGGATCCTAAAACGGATTTTGTTGATATTATCCCCTCCCCCATTCTCCCCTACCCCCACTGGGATGGAAAATTTTTTATGCGAAGTAAAATCAAAAATATGTTTTTGATTATGAGGGGTTGATAGTACCCAAACCAAGCTTATAACTGATTGGTAGCGAGATCATGAGATGAGGAAGTTTCAAGGAAACAAAGATCTGAAATTCTGTCTCTAGGAAGTTTTTCAAAGCGCTGAATCCATTTTCGAAAAAAGTTTGACTCTCACTTTCAATGAATGGGGGAGGAAGTAGGAAAATTTAATTTTTTGTAAAATTTTGAGTGGGGTACCAAAATGCATGTTTTTTGACCTCGTAAATTCAGTTCCGCTTTTATTTTTTCGAAGAAGTCAATAGGAATAGGGGGACGGCGGATCAAAATTCTATGTAAAGCAAAAATTCCGAGTTTGGTATCAAAATGCATGTTTTTTCGAAAAAAATAACGCTGGAACTTGATTGAGAAAGCTAAAAAACATACATTTTGGCACTTTTTCAAAATTTCGCTCCATATTGAATTTTGACGCCCCCTCCCCTACTCACATTAACCTTGTACATTTTCGACTAAATAACACTGGAACTGAATTCAGATGCCTGAGAAACATACATTTTGACACCTCACTCAAAATTTCGCTCAAAATTGAATTTGCCCCCCCCCCCCCCCTTTCATCCTGCACTCCACTTTGCATTTGAGCATAAAAAAAATTTCGAAAATGACTTCAGCGCTTCAAAAAAAACTTCAGCGCTTCAAAAAAAACCCCAACGACTAAGTTTCGGACTTTTAGCCACCTATAAATTTTCTCTTCTCGCCGTGCTCCCAGCCTGTTTTTCATTAACAATATGACATGGAAAATAAGTCTAAAAAATTGCAAATTGCAAATTAATATTCAATTTGAAGTTTAGCTATTCGAGTAAAACCATCGCTATTTTTTTACAATTGTATTTCGAAAACTAATAAAAGAAGTAAAATCTAGGTTTTATCTATCTATGGCCAAACTGTTTTTTCAATCCAAGAAATGTAATGTGCAACTTTCGCATAAATACCCACGGAGCTGGTTTCATTTGTTTTCGCCGGGTCTTCACAAGGCATTCCATATGAAATAACGCCTATCAGTTCATAAGTAAGAGAGCATCCACTTTTCAGAGATTTCTGTAACGGCCCTCCTGAGTCACCCTGTGTCGAGTGACGAAAAAGGAAAAAGATGAAAACACGTTTTTATGGAGAATATTCTCTCAATCATAATAATATTATATTGGTTTGTATAGTTTATATACTTTTAGCCTACCTGGCAAACGTCTTGATACTGTTCGGTGTTTCCAGCGCAAATAAAGCTAGTTGGATTGAATTTATCGGGATATTGTTTGCTACATTTTGAATCTGGTATTACTTCCAAATCTATCATTCTAAGTGTTATACTAAATATACCACCTTTGCGAGGAAAAAGGTAATTTTTTTTTCATCTCAATAGGTAGCTTACATATTTAGTCGGAAAACGTTTCATGAAATTATATAGATTGATAAATACTCAAAGTAATTTACCTTCGTACTGTCCCCATCCTGCAGCGATCAAATCAGCATTTGAATTACCTTGTTTCGTGTTCAAACATATTGGTCTTACGTACTCATTGAACTCAACCGCATATTTGAGTTTTACTAGACTGATATCATCGATGCTTTTTTTATTATCAGGATCGTCGTAGAAGTATACTTGTGCAACTCCGGATTGTTGTTGAACTATTTCGTCTATTTTGTTTAAAGTTGTTAACCCTAATATAATGTCAGCCGTTTCTTCGCTGCAAAAAAAAATTACACGATTCGACAAATAAATAAAAAATATTGAACTCTTTCGAATAACTCGTAATAGATACGGACCACTTACAATATTTTTATTCCGCAATGTGCAGCAGTCAGTACGAAATTTTCGCTTATCAATGAACCCCCGCATATAGTTTTCGTTCGCATTGTATGTATAAAAACCTTGAACAAATTAGAATTGATCATATCACCGATAAATTTAACATCGAGTTATCGTATTCATGAGAGTAATTAATATGCACCATGTGAGGAAAAAATCCTCTAGGAACATCTCTACCCTTCCATGCGAATCCTATAATGTTTGAGTTTTGTGCTAGGGATTCTTGTAATGGATTTTGGCAAGCTAAGTCTACGTATTCTTTACATTCTGAAAATATCGCGTTGCATGAGAACAGTATTGGATGAAAATGTAGCTGAGTCTGTTGTCGTAACTATCGAGGAAAAATAATCAACGATGAGTTGGGTTTATGTTAAAGGACACGATCACTTACTCAGATCAGATATTGACGTATTGTTTTTTGTACCTGGAGTATCTGTAGCATTTGTTAATGGTTCAGATTCTTTTTTCATGAAAATATACATCGCAGCGACTATCAGAGCAACTGGAGAACAAGTTCATAGTTCGATTTATCAAAATTAGTGCTGATTGTATTCGAAAGGAACTTCAACTAATTGAGAATTTAGGTGTAGAAATAGAATTGCATACCTACCTACTAGCAATGTTATGAAAATGATGATCAATAACATTCCATAGTGTCTCAATGAAGAAGTTTTCATCTTAAATAAGATCGCACCTCAAGTAATCCAACACACATATTAATAATTTAAAAAGTTAAATTCACTTCGAGTAAAAATAAAGAATTATCAATTGGTTACTATTGTTATTATCATTATTTATTATTATTCTCAGGCAAATACGTAAAACAACGCGGTTCGTTACACTGCAGTTGATGGCCACGTATTATTCAAGATGAACACCTTTTTTCTTCATGCATTGAAACACTTTCCAAAATTTTAGTAATAATTGAAAACTTGTTTTAAACTTTTTTTTAACAATTTAATAATTATTATTTATACAGTCATTTATCTATTTATTCGATTAATTAATTATTTTAAAATTTCAACTATCTCAATCTGCTCAATGTTCACCTTTACGCTGAATACAATGTTGCGTCTTTAGCCAGTACTAAAAATTTCAGTCTAAAATAAAAAGAAATAGTAAATCCTAATTTTTGAGAGCGTTTGAACGAATATATTATTTCATAATTTCACGTCCTTAGAATAAATAATTATCAATGTTTGGTCAGTTTTTTCATGTTTTTTGTTGCCATAAATGGCAATTCGAATGATTGTTTTACTATTTTAAATTTAAAATTCGAAAAATTTGACGAATTCTGGTGAGACTTCCTTCCTATTCTGATGGTCTTGTCGCTTTAAAATTTCCTTGTCGCATTGTCGATTAAAACCAAACCATCACGATCTATCGACAAACGCGGGGATTGGGAGGGGGAAGGATAAAATCTGTTTTGGGGCCTTGGAAGTTCATTATAACCATTTTTGAAAGTGTCAGATGTTTATTTTTATTCACCCTCTCCCCTCCCTTCAAACTGAAAATCATTTGCTTAGCTCATACTGGGCAATCAAATTTTGGAAATAGGCTCAGATTAGTGGTGGTTTTGACGTTGTGGAGTGGGGATGACCTCGAGTCAAAATTCACTTGTGCCCAAATTTGACGGAGAGGGTGCTGGGGACTAAAATTGTAAACATTGTTATTTTTTGAGACAATTGATGGACAACTCGAAGTTATATAACATATCCAAAAATCAGCCTTCTAGATCAATTGGGAGGGTAGATATGAGGAGTTTTCCTTCTTTTTGGCCTTGAAAAAGTGCTGTTCCTTCCCTATCTTTCCTTTCCGATTGAGCTGAGAAGTTCAAATTTGGTATGTAGTCTTGGTAAGGCCTATAGATGTATCTTTTGGGGGTTTCGATTTTTCAGCCCCATTGCTCCCCTTTGCAGTCCCAAAAATGATAGTTTTTTGGGTAGGTTTCGTTTTTTTTAGTTTGTTTTCGCATAACTCCCCCCCCCCTCCGTATTGATTATGAGATCTATTTCAGTCTGGACTTTGAAGTGATATCTTGAACGATTTTTGTATAAATTTATATGCCATGACAGAGAAAAAAAAGCATTGCAATGCATTGCGTTTTGAGCCTGATTTCCTAAAGTAAAGAAGATATGCGAATTGTTCATTCATGGATTATAAAAGAGATGCGCTCTGGTGTTTTTTGTTCTTCAGTAATGGTAGGGGTACAGGTAGATATTGGTACGAATACCTGAAACTTCGAAAAAAGACATTTAAGACCTCTGCTAAATGCTCCATTGTTCATATCAAATTTCAACTTTTCAACTCAATTTGGAGAGGAGGAGATATACGTGAAACAAACTCAAAAAATAAAAATAAAATAAATAAAAAACTACTTTTTCGAGGCTAAGGAGAGATGTAAGGAGCTGAAAAGTTGAACCCCCCTCCCACCCTAGACATCTCTGGCACATCTACTAAATTTACACGCCAAATTTCAAATTCTTACCTCAAATCGGAGGGTGGTTGGTATGCGTGGCACAGCTTTTTTTAAGGTCAAAAAAGGGGGAAACTCTCCATGTCTCTCCTCCCAATTGACCTGAGAGGCTGACTGCTGGATGTGTTACACAACTTGTAAGTTTGTATCGATGGGCTTAAAAACCAAAAATGTTTTCCATTTTAGGCCTTCAACTCCCTCCTCCTCCTCCTCCCTCAAATGTGGACGTGAGTAAATTTCGACCCAATGTCATCCCCGGTTAAAAATATCGAATCGGCGGATAATTTAAATAAATAAACATCGGGCATGGCTAAAAATGGTCTCAATGGTCTTTTAGGACCCCAAAACGAATTTCATTGATACTCTCGCCCTCCATTCACAGTAGTTCTGTAGTCCGTAATAGCCTGGTTTTCATTAACAACAGGCTAAAAATGAATGTTTTTCGTAGATTTTTTAATTTTTTTTCTAAAATTTATAAAATGATATTTCGGATAAATTTTTTATCACGTTACACCTTGAAATCGAAAAATGAATAATTTTTCACTGTGGGTAGTTTTCTCGTTTATTTATGTCTTTGGAGCTTTAAAATTGTTATTACAATTATTGTTCTTATCAATTCACATCTACGATACAAAAAACCAGAAATCTTTGTTGTTTAGAGTGATCTTTTTGAGAAAAATTATTATTTTTTGTTTTTTATTTCTCGTTAGCTACAAAATGACTTTTTAGCGGATTTTTTCATCATTCAAAATCCAAAATACGATAAATCATGTTTCGTGAAGTGTTTTTTGCAGTTTTTCGTGTTCTTTGATATGTTAAATGATATACTGATCGATGTTTTCATCATTTTACTTTCGATATGGGAAAAATTGATGTTTTTTTGGAAGATGCGAGATGACATTTTGATTAGTTTTTTTTATCGCCCAACACCAAAAATGTCAAAAGTTGACAATATTTTTCCAAAATTTTACAATCCTTTATTCGTATGTACACTTTATCCAATTATGACCATTATTTTAGTGCATTAATTGATACAAAAATCTTATTGATGAATTAAATCCGAATCTACGTGCATTTAAATTATCTTATCCCTGGTAAAATGCAACAACAATAGTGTCGAAGATTAATCTGGCCAAACATTATCCACAATCCACGGAATGTAGGGTGCTACTTTAGTATACAGGCTAAGTAAGAGCCGATCTAGTTGCAATTCACGATCTTGAACACCTGAAGTAACGCCGATTATTTCAAAGAAATGTACGTGGTATTGACATTTATCACCAGTTGGAATTTGCAGTGGTCCTCCCGAATCACCCTGTACAAATTGTAGGAAAAATTTAATTAGATACGTGGTTTCGCATATTAACATATTAGTCCATCAATTATACACGATGCGGGCTTTTGCTTCCTTTCGGGTATCCGGCGCAAATTTCTAAATTCGGATTGTAAAGTTTATTCTGAATTCGACCGCATTTTCTCTCTACTTCTTGTCCGTTTATGTATAATTGTACCATCTTGAGGTTTTCGGAAGTTTTCTGTTCTATGAATGGAATTTTTTATGTAAAAGTATTTTTTTTTTTCTTTTTGGGATAAATAATGTTCAAGAAGTAAATGCAAAGATGCCGGAATTTGCGAAACAAAAATGAAGAATACATTGACGATTCAAATTTTTTGCTTGAACATTATTTTTTTCGGTGTCTTTAAAATTGAGTAGTACATACCCTCAGTTAATCCCCATCCTGATGTGGTGATATTATCATAATTACTCGGGTTATACTCTGTGTTTAAACACATTGGCCTTATCAACCAGCTGAATTCTACTTCTGCAGTGAGTTTTAAAAGGACTATATCGTGAGTTCTGTTTCCCATCACAAATTCGGGATGTTGGAAAAATTTCTCCACGTCGAATACCTTACCCTGCTGGTCATTCAAGTTCTTGGTTGTACTTCCTAATTTAACTTTTATAATTGGTTTATTTCTGAAAAAAAAACAGTACAGTATAAAACGATTATTTTGAATAAATTGAAATAAAATATTTAATAATTGATTAGTCTTACCCGGCATGATTTAAGCAATGGGCTGCACTCAAAACAAAATTTTCGCTTATTAATGAACCACCGCATGACCACTTAGTTAACGAATTCACTGATGCCTTAATCGATACGTATGCCTTTTTGATGAAATTGAAAAATTATTATACTTTGAGATTTTCTATTCAGGTAAGATCATTATTACGAATTTACCATATGAGGAAGCTGTCCGGGAACAACGTCACTTCCTTGTATAATGGGAATTGCCGTAGTGGCAGATTTTGCTGCGAGTGAATTAGAAAAAACGCATGATTGCTTCATGTATTCTTTGCATTCTGTAAATAAGTATGAAATTTTGGTTTCAATATTCGAATGGTTAGTAAAATTTGAAGTGTGAGTTGATCATATGGGTAGTAAGAAGTCGATGAAATTACTTTCTATTGCTGTTTTGACCTGATCTCTGTATACGTTGTTTTTCTGATTCATTCGAATGTAATAATAGAATACGGCAACTGCAAAAAAAAAAATTATCTTTATGTGAAAAAAAAATTTTTTCAATGAGATACATTTATATATGTATTTTAAAGATACAATAAATAATCCATTTGAAATTATGCTAATAATATGTACCTATTAGTAATATTAGGCAGATGAGTAAAATTGATATGAATATCGCTGTGATTTTTTTATCCATCCAAAGTGTGTAATTTTTATAATTTTTTGTACGTCATTCATCATCATTGCACTAATTCATATCACTTCACAAGGCTACTCTTGTTTTAGATAAATGCGGGTGAGTTGCACAAAATCGAAAAATATTCCGATTTGTGGAATATGTAGCCACGTATTTGTCAGTTGGTGTATTCCAAATCAAAACAACGCAAACCTCTATCTATTTCGCTCAAAAAAAGTTTCAAGGTACATGTGGTGATCTGCGAAGGTAATCGCCATCAGTACGACCCTAACTCTTCCAAAGAAAGGGAAGAGGACTGGTCTTTCATTGCGATTTTCTGAACCAACTGATAAATAATCAGAATTTGCAAAACATATCCAAAAATCAGCCTCCCAAGTCAATTAGGAGGGAGTGATATGTTGGGTTTTCTCTTTTCTGACCTTCAAAAAAATATTATACCTTGTACACCCCTCCTTCGTATTAAGCTGCCGAGTTGAAACTTGATATGTTGATTTTATAGGAGTTCTGAATGTGTCTGTTGAGAATTCCGAATTTTCAGATCCATTGCACCCTTACACCCCTTCACACCCCCAAAAAAGTAGTTTTTAGGTGGTTTTTTTTTCAAGTTTGTCCTTCTCTTATCCTAACTTCAGGTTGAGCTAGAGGATTTAAATTTGATATGTAGATTGAATAGGGTCCAAAATGTGCCCCTGTTTCACCCCTTCACAGACCGATAAAAGTAGTTTTTTAGAGGGGGTTTCTCTTTTTTGAATTTTGTACTTCTCACATCTCCCCTCCAAAGTGTGGTAAATATTTGTAATTTTATGGATGTGTTTTTTGAGGATTTCAGCCCCATGAGAAAAACAATTTTAACTTGCTCAAATATGAATATTCTTTTAAAATTTTAGTTTCGTCATGCCCCCCTCCCTACCACAACACTAAACTCGCTGCCTGTGTGAGTTAAGCTTATCTACTTTAATGATAATTCCATGTTTCTAATGTAATTTTAAATCTGATTATTTGTTAATTGACATAAACTTCATTCATTTTTTATTTTTTTGTTTCAGGTGAGTGTTCATCAAGTTTTATTCATTAACTTTCGAGTAAACGTGAAAGTCTTGTAAGTACTAATTTAATTCATTTGTGTTAAATGTACATGCATTTATCTGCTTCTTCGACTCATCGTTTTATGCGCTAATATTGTGGAGTGGAATTTGAAAAAGTTCAAATGTCACTGTGAATCGAATCTCGAGAAATAATTCATCTATCTATTACCTCTAAAGTACGTGGATGGTGGAAAATAAAACAGTACAACGCAAAATTATATTGTATAGGTGAAATGATCAAGAAAGTAGAGAATATTCAGTTCACCAATTTTCGTAAAATTATCAAATTAGAATGCTGAATAATTTAAATGGATTGTTATCTCATTCGTAATATTTTTTTTTTCAAACAAACAAGAATTGAGCAAACTTCAACTTTTTTCAATGTTCATCATATCAAATGAGTTTTGCAATTCAAGGTGCGTCAAGTTCTAGTTTAGTATAGTAGCTGACCAATGTATGATTAGACATACTGCGGATTATTTCTCAACTACCAAAGTTACGTCAAGTTTTGTAATAGTTAACAATAAATTATTGTACAAACAGCTGTCTCAACTTCAAAAGCAGTTTGAAGCTGATAAGAAAAAAATGTTAAGCGTAAATTTCTTGAAAACGATTCTGACTGTGAAGAACAGTATTGCAAAGGTCGTAAAAAAAATTGATTACAGTACTGATTGTCCTTTATTAGCAAATTATTCATTTGGCCATACGTTGCTCGCAATCCACAGAATGTAAAGTTCTACTTTAGTATAATAACTAAGTAAAGTTTTATTCGGACGTATCTCCAAGTCCTGAACTGCATGAGTAACGCCAATTTGCTCGTATGTATTTGGACATCCACTGTCTATAGGAATCTGCAGAGGTCCTCCAGAATCACCCTGATATTACAATACATACAAAATAAAATGCACTCGATCTAAACAAAATGTACCTGTTTTCCTTTTAACCCCCTTGTACTCAAGACAAACCAGACTTGCTAACAAATTATGCTAGTGATGGATATGAAGTTGACCACCAAAGTAAATCAGTTCTTCAGGTAGCATGCCTAGCCCTTGAAAATGAAGTGGAAAATTGATAAGACTATTTTAGAAAACTTTTTAAAATTCCCAGTAGGGGAAAAGAAATATTATGTTCAACGATGCATAACATTCGGTAACAGAGGAAATATGAAGTTGTGTACAACAGCATTGTGTCTTATTTTCAATTTAGTAATCCATATACTAAAAATTCGGACTTTTCTATGAAAATAAATTATTTGACATGGTCATGTCTGCAATCCACATGTAGAAAATACTGCTAGAACATCTGACATTGGCCTAATACTGGGCTTGGGTGGTTCAGAAAGTAATTAGAGTATTTTGAAAAATTCACCTGGAAAAAGTAAAAATAAAAGTGAAAATCACTTCTCACCTCTCAAATTATAAAA
>FIZR01022421.1:0-21942 GCA_900060175.1 Ferrisia virgata
ATATCGAGCTGAGCAAATGATTTTTAGTGTGTGTGTGGGGGGGGGGGGTATGTACTGATAAATACTCATCTGACTCCATCAAAAATGGTTGTAATGGTCTTCTAGTACCTCCAAAAAGGATTTTGTTGATATTCCCCCTTCATCTGTTGTAGATCAATCGACCGAAATGTCCTTGTTTTCATTGGCAATTTGACAATGAAACTCTGACTAAAAATGTCGAATGTTGAAAAAAAAAACCAGATCTGGTCTATCTGACTGGTGAACATCGACTCACCAAATCAGTTTTTCGTAAAATCATTTGCTCATTTGCTCAGCTCGATATTGACTCAATTTTGGAAATAGACTTAAATTGGCGATGGATCTCATATTTTTGAATTAGGATGAACTTGGATCAAAATTCAATATACCTTAATTGAGGGAGGAGGGGTGATAAGGGGTGGAAAAGACAAAAATATATTTTTTTGAATCAATTTATAGAGAATTGAAAGTTGTCATCATCGGAAAATAACCACCCTAGGTCAATTAAGAAGGCAGATTTGCAGATTTTCTCTCTTTTGACTTTGAAAAAAGTCTACCGCACATTTCCTCCATCCAAATTGAGGTACAAGGTTGAAATTTGGCACGTAGGTTTAGTACGAGTCCTAGATGTGGTTTTTGGATGTTTCAACGTTTCAGCCCTATGGCACTATATCTTCGGAAAAAATGGACCCCCCCCTTCCCCTCATTTCCACTACAATAGTCTACGATTGTTTCGAGTCTGAAATTTATACCACATCGTCTTTCAGAAACCAGAATCACCAAAAGACAATTTGGCTTAAAGTATCGAATGATTCAATTTTCAACTTGACTTTCCCATTCTTCCCAGCACAATCGATTATCAGAGCCATATATTTTATTGCAGATCTATGAACTTTGATAAATACTTTTTATTTTCATCTTCTTCCACGAGTCAGTTTAAAAAGTATAGAAAAAAATAGAAGTAGACGTAGAAATTACCTCGATATTTACTACGATCGTATTACGACGATTGATTAATTGTAGAGAAATTGACATTTATTGCGACGTCTATGACTTTACAGAAAAAAAAAAAAAAAAATGGTATCTTATTCGGTACGTAAACCATACATTACAAAATGTGCGCCTGTTCCCCAACTACGAGCATGTAACGCGATAATAAAACTTTCCAAAAGTAGTATAGCCAGTGGCACAACAATTAATGACATTTCGAGCTCGACCAAATGAAACCAACTTTCGCTTGAACCATTCTCTTAAAATCTGTTTAAGTACTTGTTACAGAATCTGTAGAATACATGTGAAGTTGAGTACAAAGTACACAACGTAAGTGTACAATTTAGTTATTATTAAAAATACCGCAACGAAAGAAAAATGCTTACAATTTGTAGCATAGCATAAGAGATGACATCATGTTCTTTCCCTTCACTAGACCTTTATAAAGCTCAACAATTACACCATCGAAGGGCTATGTCCTCTGCATTGCTCCCGCTTCTCTTGCTCTTTCAAGAAATGGATTTACTTTGGTAATATTTTTCAATTTCTATCTATTTCACCATTCAGACTGCAGGTATGTTATCCAAACCCAAGATTATACCAGAGCACATTATTCTTTTTCTTCTCCTCTTCGAACCAACAGTCCAAAGACCGAAGATATTTTTTTTTGAAAACTTGTAAGGAAATCTCCAATCTAAATAATTATAAAGAGTATACCATAAGTACAACTACATCGTGACGTGCTTTTTTCTAAATGGTTTGTTACCTAATTTACGGTTTTTTCCACAGTCAACGTAAAGATAGGCTGGCCCTGGCTCGAGGTACAGCCTGCGAGAAAATTATAATTAAAAGTTTCCGCGAGTCTTGAGAAGTTAATTTAACGTAGCGCAAACACCCCCGAGTGAAATGAAATACTGCGACGGTTCACTTTTTTTTTCTCCCTCCTCCTCTTCCTTCTCTTTCTGTTACTTACTCACCCTGTTAGGGAGCGATATAAAGATGAATTTTTGTATTTATCGCTATCGATTGTGTTTAATACGCCGCTAGTGGTGCATATTTTTTTGTAGCCAAAATAGCAAAACATAAAATCCTTAACTAACCGTGAATTTCTTCGCTGAATGTTTTATACGCATTCGCATTTTCTTCCTGAAATTCGGCAAGAAAGGAGTCAGAAAATTGCTAAGATCATTAAGAAATTTTACCAACATAAACAACACATTTCCAAGGTTATGAAGGAGGGGGGTGTAATAGAGCTGAAAAGTTGGGACCGCCAAAAGGCACATCTATGGCCCCTACGTAATGAACATATCAAATTTCAACTTTCTAGGTCATTTTGGCGAGGAAATGGTAGAGTAACAGCCCTTTTACAAAGTCAAAAAGTAGAGATATGCGTAGAACAAACTCCAAAAATATGAAAAAACTATCCAAAAAACAAATTTTTGGTTCTGTGAGGAAATGCAAGGTTGTTTAGAAGTCATAACCCTAAAAATATTCTTTTTGGACTCCCTCCCCTCTTCTACCCTCACTAAATCCACATACGTGCCCTACACTATATTTCATCAATGACTACATGTTTGGTGGGGGGAGGGGGAGTCAAAATTGAGATATTAAACGGAGATATCAATACTAAATGGTATTTTAGGAATCGAATTATTAAAAACGTGCATGAATTACGATTTAATAGGGGTTTTCTCAATCGCCCTTTAATACATTTAAAATTTAAAAGTTTCTAGAACCGCCTCCCCCCCCCCTTTAAGTTGGAAAAAACTCCAATAGCTTCTCTTAAAGGTAATTTGGAGTGGTGAGGAGATAAACTGAGGGGGCGGGGGATTTAAAAATGAATAAATGGTATGTAATTCTTTGCATGCAAAGAATAAAAATCAAGAGAATATAATTTTGATATTTCAACTGAAGTTGGTACAAATTTTTCTTGGTTTCTTATCTAGTGATTGTCACCTCAAAAGTGTTATTCCATTTTTTCAGCAAAATTTGGTCATCTCTTTTTATTGTTAGGGACAATTTTCTCACTTTGACGTTGAAGTGTGACCCCTTTACCAAAGTGAGAATTGTATAACTGCAAAAGTTTAAACATTTTAACATAAAATTATGATGTTAAACATTAATTGAAATTCAAACTACAAATTCAGGGTTCATTAGCCTCATTTCCTATGTCATATTGTCAATGAAAATCAGGCTATTACAGGATATCGACCAACAGCAGATGAGGGGAGGGGGAATATCAACAAAATCTGTTTTGGAGTCAGATATTTTTTTTTTCCGGAACTTAAAATATTTTACTCCACTCGATACTGACTGAAATCACTTCAATTCGGTCAATCGGATCAGTTTGACAGTGGATCAGATATATTTGAGTATGGATAAACTTCAGTCAATGCCCCATTTTAGAAGAGGGAGTGCTGAAGGGTTGAAAACGTAAAAATAATTGATAGAAAATCAAAAGTTGCACAACATATCCAAACACCAACCTGTTAAGTCAATTAGGAAGGAAGATATGGGAGTTTTCCTCTTTTTGACCTTAAAAAAGGGCTGTTCCTTCCCTATCTTCCCCACCAAATTGATCTAGGAAGTTGAAATGTGGTATGTACATTTTGTTTGGTCCCTAAATGTGCCTTTTAGGAGTTCCGACTTTTTAGCTACATTTCACCCCCTCACAGCTCCAAAAAAGGTGGTTTTTTGCTCGGTTTTTCTCATTTTTCTCATTTCTTGAGTTTGTTCCTCACATAACTCCTTTCCGAATTAAGCTAAAAAGTTGAAATTAGGTATGTACATTTAATAGGGGTCCCAAACTAGCCGTTTTTGGATCTCCACTTTTCAGCCTCATTTCACTCCCTCACAGCACCAGTAACGTTGTTTTTTGGTTGTTTTTTCCAATTTTTTTAGTTTGTTTCTCGCATAACTTTCCTCCAAAACGAGCCAGGAAGTTGAAATTTGGGTATGTACAATTTAGTTGGGGCTCTAGATGTGCCTTTTAAGGGTTCCGACTTTTTAGCTCCATCGAACCCTTCCCAATTGTAATATGTCAGGAAAACCAGGCTGAAAAAGCGTCCCAAAGTTATGCTTTTTTTTTTAATTTTTCTCAAAATTTCAACTCAAAATCATAATGAACCCGAGACATACACTCCTTTCTGTAAGTATTTTATATCTTCTTGATCCAAGAAAAGTTAAAATTTCATTTGTGATGTTTTTCAACATTCATAATTTTGAAAAATTGCCTAGCATCTTTTCTCACAATGCTCAACTTTTTCGTCAAACATAATCCAACTATTGATGGTCCATATTTGTCAACTTTTGATCATCAGCAATTGATGGTCAAAAGTAGACTATCCAGAATTGACCAACAATAGTGAACCATTGTCATCTGCACCATTAAGATTTGGACTATCAATTCTTGCTGGTCCAGATCCATCAACCTTTGACCATCAATTGTTGATTGTCAACTGTGGACTGTCAAGTGTTGACTGTCAATAGTGGACCTGGACCATTATGATCCGATCTGTCAACAGTTGACCATCAATACATGGACTATCAACCTCTTGAATGTTAAGAAAAAAATTCTGAACAAATTGTCAAAATTCTTCACGTTATCACTTCTTCAGTCCCAGCAGAAGTCTTCATTTCAACTGAAGTTACTTGGATAGCTTAAAAAAAAATTCGTGTTTTTTTTAACACTAGCAATTTTGGAAATTTCTTAGCATTTCTTTCTTAACATTCAACTTTTTTGTCGAACATAATCCAACTGTTGACGATACAGATCCATCAAAGTTAAGGGCATCAACATCCAGGCCATCAAAATCTGAACAATCCGGATTTTGACAGTTCAGATTTTCATGGTCCACTGTTTATGGCCAACTGTTGACAGGTCAATTGATCGCAGGTCAACTGTTGAACATGCTATTAAACATTTTTTTATGTTAATATTTCACGTGGCCATAAATGGGACCTTGGGTGTTGAAATTTTGTAAGCAGATCTATTAGACGGTCGGAGTATTTCTCATCAATGCAGTTGCTTGACCATTTTTAATATGCGTACAATTCGTCGCTTTTACGTGTATAATATAATCTCGAATATCCACGGGATAAATCTTTGAAAGAAAAGACTTAAAAATCCTTTCAAAGTATTATTCTTTGTTCATCAGCTAATCCTGTAATATCGCTCCAACTTTAAGACGCGAGTAATTTTGAATATTTCAACAACCGAACCGAAATCCGCTTTTCAAAAACTGTACTTGCCGTCTTTTCTAATGTTTTTGTCAAATGAAAAGAAATCTTCGCGAAAAAGGGGGAAAAAAAGAAATCAAGAAACTAGGTCAATTAATTTACTTATTAAGTTTTCTGCTTTATAATCAAACTAAGCATAGCACTTTTTATCGAAGACAAAATACTCCAAATAGAACAACAACAAAAAATCTTACGTACCTGAAACTAATCAAAGCCTTAACTAACAAAGAAAGCAAGAAATACAATAAAATTCATCTCGAGAATAATAAACGTTGAAGAAAGGAAGGAGAGGAAAAAAAACAACCGCGTAATTGTAAAAATTGAATTTTCACTTTGTCCGTAATTAATGAAAATGAAAACCAGAAACTGTGTAGTTTTTGAATAATTTACCTTTTTTTTTTTTTGTTTGCCTGCTCGTCGTTTCGTATTATATTGGTTAAGCTGCGCTTCGAAGATAATGAATTTACAGTAGGCGTTTTTCATTAGCTTCGAGTTATCGGTAATGACGACGAACGATGGCCGCAGTTCATCGATAATCTAATTTTTCGTAGGTACTCGATGGTAATTTCCTATTGAAAATACTCGACGATGATGGTGCAGAGTAAAAGAAAGAGTAAAACAGGGTTGAGAAAATTGTGTCTTTTCTGAATACCCTTGGTAATAAAGAAATGCGAATACTATTTTGACGCTTTCAACTTTCATATTGTATTACGAACAGGTAACAGGTTGCCATCCAGTCCAAGAGTAAGCTGAGGTTCCAATTTTTGTTCTTGAGATGTATTGGAGACTTTTTACTAGGTTTGAAAAAATTTTGATACCCCCTGGAGCTGGTTTGTTTTCAAAAAGTAACAGGTAAATTAATTCAAAATTCTATTTTTTTTTTCGAAAGTATCTCAACTCCTATGGGTCTTACGTGAAAAATAGTTCATTATAAAATTAAAGGAAATAAAATTTTCTTTAAGAAAGCTCACTATCCTTTTTTCGCTGGAATGGATTGGTGTAGAGTTACGCTGAGGGACAGAATTAACATGCGTCAAAAACCCATATTTTGATATTCTTAGATAAATTTTAAAAAATTTGGTTCCTGTGCCCTTCCCTTCAGTCCTCAATTTGAATTTTGGATACAATTTTTTACATAAGTGTCTATTTAAGTATTGATGGGTACATTTTGAAAGAAAAATAACGAAATGAGTCCTAAGCAGATTTACCAATATTTCTGTAAAGCATGATCCTTCTCTACCCCTTTTCCTATCCCTATGACCTATGATTAAGCTAAAACTCGCGATGATATGACCCTTCTCATAGAAAATTCTTTTCAATTGTATACCAACCATACAAATTGAGATATTTGCAAAAAATCGTATACTCCTCATTCCAACTCAATACCAATCATTCCTACTGAAAAATTAATAATAATCTCTCCTGTAGAAAATTTGATCCTTTTTAATTTTGTACTGAACTATTCTTCACATAGAACCCATGGATATCTTATTTATTATTTTTTTTTAAAAGAATGCCTCTGGGAACGACAACAATACTCTTTGGAGACTTGATGAAATGTTCCCAACATATCCTAAGAAGGAAAATTCCACTAGTTCCTGTGTGTGTGTGTGTGTGTGTGTATGTGTGTGTGTGTGTCAAGCTCTATTCACTACGATCGGTTACAAAAATAAATATAGGTAGCTCACAGCTAAATTTGGAGGAGAGTTATGCGTGAAAAAATCTCAAAAAAATAAGAAAATTTGAACAGTAAACCACTTTTTTGGCACTGTGAGGAGTTGAATTCCTCCCTTAATAAATCTAAATGTCAAATTTCAACCTCTGAGTGGTCTCAAATATCTTCTAGGTCTCCAAAACAGATTTCGTCGATACTATCCCTCCATCCACCATGCGTCAATAGCCCATAATAGCCTCGTTTTCATTGACAATATGGCATAGAAAATTGAGCTAAATATAACGCTCAACTTTTTTGTCAAACCTAATCCAACTGTTTATAGTCTAGATCTGTCAACACTTGATCATTAACACATGATGGTCAACAGTGAGCTGTCATGAGTTGACCAATAATACCAGACCATCAACATCTGCACCATCAAAATTTGGATGGCCAAGTGTTGATGGATCTAGACCATCAACAGTTGACCATCAATAGTTGATTGTCAACTGTGTACTGTCAAATGTTGACCACCAATAGTGGACCATCAAGGTTTGGACTTGTCAATGGTGGACCATCAATATCCAGACTACCTGTATCTTGAACATCAATTTGAATGATAGGGAAAAAATGATGAGCACATTTTCAAAATTCTTTATGTCATCTCTTTCCCAATTCCATCAGAAGTCCAAATTTCATTTAAAGTGCTGTAACTTTTAAAAAATTCGTGATTTGATTTGTGTTCAGCATTAGGAATTTTAGAAATTGCTTAGCATTTTTTCCATAAAATGTGACTTCTTTGATGTACATTATCCAACTGTTTATGGTCTAGATCTGTCAACACTTGATCATTAGCAGTTGATGGTCAACAATGAGCTGTGAAGAGCTGACCAATAATACCGGACCATTAGCATCTGCACCATCAAAATTTGAATGGCCTAGTGTTGATGGATCCAGACCATCAACAGTTGACTATCAATACTTAATAGTCAACTGTGTACTGTCAAAGGTTGACCATCAGTAGTGGACCGCCGAGTTTTGGACTTGTCAATAATGGACCATCACTAGATGCCTGTCGACCATCAATATCCAGACTACCTATATCTTGAAGGTCAATTTGGTTGATAGGGAAAAATGATTAGCACATTGTTAAAATTTTTATGTCATCCCTTCCCCGATTCCATCAGAAGTCCAAAAATTTCATCTAAAGTGCCATAACTTTTAAAAAATTTGTGATTTGTGTTCAGCATTAGGAATTTTAGAAATTGCTTAGCATTTTTTTCATAAAATTCAACTTTTTTGACGTACATTATGTAACTGTCGATGATGTAGATGTTAACAGCCCAGGGAACAGTTGACCAATAAATGTCAAGGTCATCAACATCCAGGCCATGAAAATCATTCGAATTTCCATGGTTTACTGTTGACAGTCGTCGACTGTAGAACGTGCTATTAAATATCTTTCGGTGTTGAAAGTTGCGACGTGCTCAAAGAGTTACAAAACTCGAATAAATTTCACCAGCATCCTTCGTGTAATCAATTCCATTAACAACGATTGAATCCATGGTCGATTGATCAATTTAATCCAGCAAGGCTGAAATCAAAGGCACATACCTACGCACAAAGACCGAGTAAAAAGAGAAAGAAAATGAGAGAAAGCTGAAGAAGGAAAAAAAAAGGAGGGGAGTCGACGTTGAATTAATTAATGAAGTGCACAAAGTCGATTATTTTCCATTCTTCGTTATTTTTTTTCCTTTTTTTTTTCTCAACAAGAAGTAAACCCCCAAAAGCGAAAAAATTTTCACAAAGGTGGGAGGTTGTATTTAACAGAACAGGCACGCGAAAGCTTATCCCTGGGCGGATTCTTTGCTCACTTTTTTTTTCTCTCATCGCTACACTATAGAGAGCTACCTATTCGCGAAGCAACACACGATATTAATTAAAAAGTCTGCTGTCTTTTAAAAAGTAAATTAACTTTTTATTATGTAGTTGGGTTTCATTTTAGATGGCGATGGCGCGGACGGGGATGCTCGCTAGCTCGACCGAAGGACGATGCGAAGCGGGGCAAAACCTCGCTGAATGATTTTCATAGCGCGAAATCTAATTAAATACCAGCCACGCTTTTGGAATTTTTATACGGCAGCGGAGTCTCTGAGATGACTTTTAGTAAACCGAGCAGCGATTTCTTTGCCGGTAGTTTTTCTCTTTTGATGTTGGAAATCAAGTACATGGTAAAGCCATAACAGAAGGGAAATGTCTACATGCTGCGGCATTTCGCGTAAAACAGTCGCTCGAATCCGCAGTAATGCGTTTGCCTCGATACCAGGCGAGGATATTGAAAAGCTCGACATGATGTAATGCGTTAAGCGGCTTTTAAAAGCAAGGATTATAAATCCATAACTGACGTGTTGTACAAGTGTGTATTGTCAGTGTGATGAGATGGGAGAAAGCACTAGCGGAAGGAAATTTTTTTTTTACCACGAGTGGTATTACACGATACGAGTAATTAAAATATACTCGCGATGATGTTCGAGTGTAGCTTTATGGAAAGTCTTAATTTTATAAATTGGAAAGCGAAAATGAATTTAATGAATTTAAAGGAGCAATTTTTATGCAAGTGAAAGAGAAAGGTATTACTTGCCGGCCTAGAATTTGTAGGTCTAGATACTGTATTGTTTTACTTCTTGAGTCAAGCATATCCCATTTTCCAGACACATTAGATGGAAAAATTATTAAAAGGAGCATTTTACCTCTCCTTGCTTCAGTAAAAGGCCAAATCTCATTTGCAATGTTTTTTAACATTCAGCATTTTGAAAAAAATGCTTAACTTTTTCGTCAAACATAATCCAACAGTTGATAGTCAAATGTGGACTGTAAAGAGTTGACCATCAATAGTGGATCATCAAGATCTGGATTGTCAACAGTGGGTTTCCAATAGTTGACCATTAATATCCGGACTATACCAACATCTTGAATGTCAACTTGAATGTTGAGAAAAAAATGCCAAATAAAGTTTCAAAATTCTTGATATTATCATTTCATCAGTTTTAGCAGATCCAAATTTCCTCAGGTGTGACATGACTTTCAAAAAACTCGTCACTTTTTTTCAACATTAGAAATTTTGAAAATTGCTCAGAATTTTTTTCTTACATTCAACTTTTTTGTCGAACATAATCCAACAGTTGATGGTCCACATCTGTCAACACTTCATCATCAACAGTTGACTGCCAAGAGTAGACCAACAATAGTGGATCATCACCATCAGCACGTTTAAGATTTGGACAGTTAACTCTTGACAGCCCAGATCTATCAAAACTGGACCATCAAAAGTTGATAATCAAATGTGGAATATCAAAAGCTGACCATCAATAGTGGACCATCTAGATATGGATTGTCAACAGAGGGTTTCCAATAGTCGAAGATCAATATCTGGACTACCAACGTCTTGAACGTCAACTTGAATGCTGAGAAAAAAAATGCCAAGTCAAGTTTCAGAATTCTTTATATTATCACTTCCTCAGGGTTAGCAAATCCAAATTTTAGTTCAATGTGACATAACTTTTTAAAAAAATCGTAATTTCTTTTTAACTTTAGATATTTTGAAAATTGTTTAGAATTTTTTTCTCAACATTCAAAATCCAAACGATCAAAATCTAAACAATTTCGGATTTTGATGAATGAAAATTCATCAAAAATCGTTAAAATTGATTGAAAACCGGCTCCAAAACTGTATAGAAATGGGTAAAAAAGTGTAAAAATTAGTTGAAAATTACAAAAAAAATTTTTGAAAATCGTCGAAAATTTGGTAAAACTGTGGCAAAAAAATTGATAAAAAGTTCTGAAAATTATCCATAAATCACAAAAAAATGTTGAAAAATATGTGAGAATCGACCCAAAAAATGAAAAAAATTATTGAAAATCAAACAAAATTGGAAGAATTTGGCAAAAATTGATCATTTTTTTTTCATATTTTAGGTCAATTTTCACTCATTTTTGAGAAATTTCATCCAATTTTGTTTATTTTGAGACAGTTTTTTCATATTTTAGGTCCATTTTTACCAATTTTACAACATTTTTTTTTAAATTTCTTCGCGATTTTCGATCAATTTTCTGCATTTTTTAGCAATTTTTATTGTATTTTTATCAAATTTTCGACGCTTTTTTTCATATTTAAGGTAAATTTTCACTCATGTAACAACATTTTTTCTGTTTTTTGACCATTTTTCTGCACTTTTTACTCTTTTTCATCAAAATTTTTACTTAATTTTTGGTACTTATTCTTGATGTTTTTCATATTGTTAATCAATTTTCACAAAATTTTTACTTTTTTTTTATTAATTTTTGATAAATTTTCAGTTTTTTTTCATTTTTTCTACCTTTTAAGTCGATTTTTAAACATTTTTACTAAATTTTTATGTAATTTTGAATGATTTTCACCTTTTTTTCTCTTAATTTGTGTCAATTTTCACACATTTCTGTCATATTTTTCAAATTTTTCAAGAATTTCAACCATGTTTTTCATATTTTAGGTTAATTTTAACTCATTTTTGTCAAATTTTTTCTCCAAATTCAACATTTTTTCATAAGGTTTTGTTCAACTTTCTGCACTTTTCATCCACATTTTTGAAATTTTTACTCAATTTTCAATGATTGTTGACTGAATTGTTTATATTTCGGATCAATTTTCACTCATTTTTCAGCATTTTTTTTCGTGAATTTGTATCAATTTTTTGTACTTTTCCTCTATTTAGCCAATTTTCACTCCATGTTTGACGATTCTTAACATTTTTTTCAAATTTTTCGATCTTTAACATCTGATTTTTTAAACTTATTTTTGAATTTTTGAAAATTGAGCAAATTTTGAAAGTGTTCTTTGTTGAATTCAAATTGATCTTTGACTATCGACTTTTCTGTTCTAATTTTTGAACTTCGATCTTCGATTTCAAGTCCTGTATTTTGAAGAGTTGTACGTAGATGGACAGATTTTAAGAATTCCCTTCTTTGTATTCAAGTTGATCTTTGAGCTTCAATCTTTGAGCGTCGACCTTTCCACGTTGACTTGAGCTTATATATTTCAGTCCATTTTTCAAAGATCTGATTATGAAGTTTTTCTTATCAAGATCAAATTGATATTTGATCACTGTTTTTTTAGTTTGTTTTTTAGAGTGTTGACTAATTTTTTTCATGAATTCCAATCGCACCTTGATCATTGACCTTGGAGCATTTTTTTTTTTAAAGAAGTACCGGTTTAGGTACATTTTTAAGTTTATTTTTTGAGCGTGATATTCTTAAGCCTTGTTCTTTGAGCCTTGATTTGAGTTTTGACATCCGAGGTTATTTTTCAAAGATTTAAAAATTGACCACATTTTGACAATTGGGTTATTGAGCTCAAATTGATCTTCGATCCTTCTTCTTTCACCGTTTGCCTTTGAGTTTATTTTCTTGTGTTCAAAGATCATATTTTTACCTCTAGAATATGACATGGATTTTTATTCAACCAGGCAAAGTAGATAACAGTGTTGCCATAATAAATAGATATGTTTTGTAGATAACGTTTTCTTTTTTTCTCTGATATTTGATAAAAAATGGAATAGAACATTTTTCGTGCAGTTTTGCTGAAATTAATCGAATCTCGCTCGAGTTATACATTCATCTACCTATGACCTACTATGTATAGTGTAGTATCTGGAGCTCCATCTGGGAGCAAAGTCTCGCCTGCACCAAACTGCCATTTATTTTTAACACGGCGTGGCTAGCAATAGATATTTGTAAACGCCGTAAAAGGTGATTCGACTAATAATTTATGGGGTTATTTTATTTTCAGGTTTGAGCGCGTTAAACGAGAGCTGCTGCAAGCCGGATTTTCACATACAGCCGCCGAAGGCTCTCTCGGGAGCAATAATGTAAATGAGATCGACTACAATAACGAATACACGGGTCACCGATGAAACCGTTCAGTTACGAATCACCAAAATGGGATCAGGTGAGTGATCGATGTGTTATCTTTAGATTATTTCGATTACACGACCTACTCGTACCAGACCAGTAAATATACTTTTTCGTACATTTCGGGTCGTCTTCGCACGTGCACCTCTGACCTGTTCGTCAACTTAGTATACTGTGTTGTAATATCCACTGTATATGTGTGTGTGGGTGTGTGTACTTGAAAAATGAAATTTTCTCGACACCATAATATTTTCATCGTCAAGGTTGGTTTTTTCGCGAGTCCCTTATTATGGAAAATTCAACGTTGATTTATTTTTTTTCCCTCGTAATTTTTATAAATTTGACAAGTATTTTTAATTTTTGTTTTTGTATATTTTTTACATCATATTTGATATTGTATTGCATGTTTTAGGTGTTAGTGATGCTTTGCTTGCTGCTTCAATCTCTCATAGCGGAGAAGGTATGAGCTTTATTAGCTTTAGCTTTATTTTTAGTTTCATCGTAGTTAATTCAATCACGTGTTAAATGTACTTCATACATACTTCTGAAGAAAAGAAAATTCTACCCTAGTCCCTCTCAGCCAATAATGTGTAAGTCTGAAACATTGTACGAAAAAAATCTTTAATGAGGTAAAAAATTCTGAAAGTTTTTAAACACTGAGATGCATAACTAAATTTGGATCTAATTTTACTCAGTATTTCAAGGTAAATGGATTAAGGATGAAAGAGAATCTTTAAAAGATAAGGAATTGATTTTTCATGGAAATCGATTCCTTCTGTAGATCAACTTGAACTGTTGCTCCATCTTCTCAACCAGTTTCAGTATAATTTCATAAACAGTAGATCTTAGTCACTTACGAGCATATTGCACCTAAAAGGGAACGCCATCTATCGCAGTCCCATGCCTGAGGTGTAGTTCTTACCATAGAGCCCATTCGGGCCTTTCTTATATCAGAGACCCCTCCCAAAGAGAACAGATTTTAGCAATGAGAGTATCTCTTTAGAGTCCTACAGATCAGAAAATTTGTTACATTCCTTCTAATTGCACTATCGTGATGGTTTTTGGAATTTTCATTACCCTCCTTCTCATGTTTTTTATTCATCGTTCTATTAATTCAGAGCTATTTGCATATTTATTGGGTTCTATAGATGCATACCAAAATCACTAAAATTTCACCAGTAGATGTGAACTGTCAGCAGATTAGATATGTAGTATAGTATGCCTGGCAAGCGAACACTACCAAAAATACAAGTTGCATGAATAAGTTGCCTATTTTGAAATTTGAAGGGGAAAATTAGGCTCACGAAAAATTATGTTCAAAATGAATTTTAAAGTTTCAAAATGGTTAGGGAACCTCACTAAATGTACATATTAAATTTCAGCTTCCTATCTCCATTTGGAGAGGAGTTATGCGAGGAAAAAACTCAAAAAACGAGAAAAAATGACCAAAAAAATGTATTTTTGGGACTGTAAGGGGACGCAATGAAGCTGAAAAGACTAGATCCCCAAAAGGTACATCTATGGTCTATCTTAAATGTACATAATAAATTTCAGCTTCCTAGCTTTATTTGGAGGAGAGTTGTGCGAGGAACAAACTCAAAAAACTCAAAAAATGAGAAAACTTGACCAAAAAACCACATTTACGGAGCTGTGAGAGGGTGCAATAGAGCTGAAAAGTTGGAACCCCCAAAACACACATCTTGACCTCTTACTGAATGTATATACCAAATTTCAACTTCCTTGCTTATTTTGGTGGGGAGATAAGGGAGGAACAGCCTTTTTTAAAGGTCAAAAAGGGGAAAACCCCTCATATCTCCCCTCCGAATTAACCTAAAGAGCTGATTTTTAGATATGTTTTGTAATTTTAGATTCTCTATCGATTGATTTAAAAAGGAACAATTTTTGTATTTTTGGTCCCTCAGCACCTCCTCCCCCAAAATGGGGCAAAACTGAATTTTGACCTAAAGTCATCCCCGCTCATATATATTCAATCAGCCACCAAACTGAGCCAGCTGACCGAATTGGAGCGATTTTGGTCAGTATCATAAAGAATAAATGATTTTAGTGTTTGGGGGAAAAAAAATAAATATCTGACCTGGCCAAAAATAGTTGTAGTGGTCTTCTAGAGCTCCAAAACGTATTTTGTTGACATCCCACTCCTTCATTCGCCGTAGCTCGATAAACTGTAATAGCCTGGTTTTCATTGATAATATAACATAGAAAATCAGGTTAGTAATTATAAAGTAGATTGTGCACCGAATTTTGAGCAAATTTTGTTCTGTTCAGTTTTTGCCTAACTTTATAATCAAAGGAGCTATAAGAAAGTTTTGTCCCAAGTAATTGTTGGTATAAGATTTGCTCGTAGCTCTTTCATCTTCAGTATTAGAAAAATGATAGATTGAACAAAATTTCCTCCTTTTTTAGCCTTCTAGGTCAATTAGAATGAGAAATCGGGGGGGGGGGTTCTTTTGAAATTGAAAAAGGGTAGTTTTTTCCCTATCCCCTCACCGAATTGAACTGAGAAGTTTAAATTTGTAATGTAGAATTAGTATGAACCTTAGATGGCGTTTGAGTTTCCTCTTTTTAGACCCATTGCTTCCCCCTCCTCCCTACAGCCCCGAAATGTGGTTTTTTGAGCTGATTTTCTTGTTTCGAGTTTGTTTCTCGCATACCTCTCCCCCATATTCAGTGATGAAATTTGTTATGTAGGTAGATGTGCCTTTTTGGGGTCCTGTCTTTTTATCCCCATTGAACCTTCACTCGTATTAATTTTTTCATGACTTGGAAACTCGAAATGATATTTTTTGGCTTGAATAGAAAGTTGAGAATATGCAAGCCTAATGAAGAGGCGAAGAGATGAGAGATAAAAAGGGTCCATTCGATATATATCCGCAATTCAATATGTATACTTGGGGTATATTCGTAAATAAATATCTTAACA
The DNA here is from genome assembly GCA_900060175.1 of Ferrisia virgata. Classification (NCBI taxonomy): domain Eukaryota; kingdom Metazoa; phylum Arthropoda; class Insecta; order Hemiptera; family Pseudococcidae; genus Ferrisia; species Ferrisia virgata. The sequence continues at coordinate 15,789 of FIZR01022421.1, forward strand.
GCGGATGTGGAAACACAATGGCACCCTTTTGAGCTACTAAAACACAACAGATTCATCTCGAAATTAGAACCCACTCAAATTAAATTAGTCGCGATAAAATATTCCCCTGTCACTTTCGCTTTTTCGTCGAATTCTCTCCTCCTCTGTGCGAATAAAATACCAACACAACGACAGCGACAACGACAACGAAGAGCTTTCCATGCTCAATGCCCATCTACCGTTCTACCACGCTGCCAGAAACTTCTTACTCGACATGGAAAAGATTCCTTTTCGCGCAAAAAGCCTGAATAGTCTTAACGGGCCGAGAAGTAACGTCGTCAACGACAACGACGACGACGACGACGATGTCGAGTGAAATTCCAATAAGTTGTTAGCCACTAGCTGCGTTCTGTTCGGTGCTTTTTCGACGATGGCAGACGCAAGGTGTGGAGAGTTTTAGTGGGTGATTAATGAACGAATACGATATTCAAGTACATATAATCGTTAATCAAGCGTACCAATGACAGAATGTTAAAAGCTGACAGTACATACATTCTGTTTTCGCGAGAGAGAACATCATCAACCAATAAACTATTTTTTTCTCGCCTTTATCCGGGATGTGCCTAGCCCTTACCCGCGTGTCACCTATATTTCAGGGCGCACGTTCGACGAACGGTTTGCTATAAATAAATCATTGGCTTCTTTACGTACGAGTACGTCTACATGGATGGAACGAGGCGTAGATTTTATTCCAGTCAAAGAAGAACACTTCTTGTTGTTTACTTACCAGAAATAACCTATTGAAGTAATTTTATTCAGTTAGCTTGGTTAACCCTGCTACAGACGTCGTAGACTTATGGAACGACATCAGCATAGACGTGTGAGACGGGTAGGCACGAGTTCAACTATGATAGTCTGATCCCCCTCACCCCATTTTCCTATAGGTAGCGTTGCATAGGCATCTAAAAATTTAACAAATTAGCTTCTTCAGCATTTCGATCTGATTAATAATCCAAGTGGCGGATCTTGTGGACAAAAATCTTTTCTACAAATTTTGACATATACATATTTTGCCTATCTTCATTATTAAAGGCACAGCATTTGTGCGGATTCCATGAACCCCTTTAAATAATCGAGATGGAAAAATTTTGTATGCGACTAAAAATATTTTAAAAGTTGTCTACGACGAAGTCTATTATTTAAAACCAAGATTTTAGCAATTGGGGCAATGTAAAATTTTTTAAATAAAAAATTTACCTAAATCGTGGTTTTTTAAATAGTGTACCTACCTTGTAGTTGGCAACTTTTGCAGTATTTTTTGTCTTATACAAAATTTACCTATGTTGATTATTTGAAGAGGCTCATAAAATTAAAATTCCACATTTTCAATAATGAAGATCTGTAAAATTTCTGTATGACAAAATTTGTAGGAAAAATTTGTATCTATGTGTACAAGATCCGGTATTTTACTAGGGAGCTACCCTAAGTGTTACTCGTCAAATGAGAAAAATTTTGTAGCAGGCTTGTAGAGCATTCAAAATTATCCTTGTAGTCAAAATTTCAGCCCCTAAGCTTCATTTGGGTAAGAGTTATTGGGAGGGGGGAGGGGTGAATTATAGAAAAATTGGCAAAATAACTCGACTTAGTATCGTGTTTAGGGCCTTAATGGGAGCCTCTGAGAAATGGGATAGTAACCCAGATCAACGGGGAGATTGCCCCATCTTGCAATCTCTAGGTGGCCCATATGGAGGGTAGTACGTGCTGAAAAAATTAGCCCCTAAAGACGATATGAAGTTGTGTCATTTCACTTTTTCTATTTTTTCACTGCATTTCAGATGACTAAAAATTCTCCGGCTCCTCCAAGCTGTTACCAGCGGATCCAGGTGGCTAACCTATCTCTAGGTGGCCCATATGAAGGGTAGTACGCGATGTAAAAATTAGTCCCCTAAAGCGGTTTGAAGTTGAGTTATTGTACTTTTCTATTTGACTAAATATTCAGCCCCAAGGTCTTACACGGGGATCTGGGCGACTACCCTATCACTAGGTGGCCCTTATGAAGGGTAGTATGTGGTGAAAAAATTGGCCCCTAAACGCGCTAGGAAGTTGAGTTATTTCGTCTATTCTTACTTTTGCAGCGTTATTTATCAATTTTTCGATATTCCACCCTCCCCCTCATAGTTTCTCTCCAAATGAAGCTTTGGGGCAGAAATTTTGGCTATCTGGGTAATTTCCAATGCTCTAAACGCCTATAAAAAATGTTAACCTGATTTTCAATGTAATTTTGTCAAGGAAACCCAGGTTATTACAGTTCATCGACCAATAACGGTAGGAGGGGGCGGGGGGGAGAATCCAACAAAATTCGTTCTCAGGTCCTAGAAGACCATTAAGACAATTTTTGGCCATGTCAGATATTTATTTTTATTTTTTTATTTTTTTTCCTCGAACATTAAAATCATTTACTCTGCTTGATACTGACCTAAATTGCTCCACTTTGGTCAATCGGCTCAGTTTGGTGGTGGATTGGATATATATGAGTGAGGATGACTTTGGGTCAAAATTCATTTTTGACCCATTTTGGGGGAGGGGGTGCTGAGGGGCCAAAAACTCAAAAATTGTTCCTTTTCTAATCAATTGATGAAAAATTCAAAGTTATGTAACATATCCAAAAATAAACCTCTTAAGTCAAATAGAAGGGGAACATGTGAGGGTTTTTTCCCTTTTTGACCTTTCAAAAGGGCTGTTCTTCCCCTATCTCCCCGCTAAGATAAGTTAGGAAGTTGAAATTTGGTATGTACATTTAGTAGAGACTTTAGATGTACTTTTCGGGGATTTGGACTTTTCAGTTTCATTAAAAACCCTTTCACAGCCCCGGAAATGTAATTTTTGATCAGGTTTTCTCATTTTTTGAGATTTTGAGTTTTTTCCTTGCATAACTCTCCCCCTAATTGAGCTAAGATCTTGAAATTAGGTAGGTTTCGACTTTTTAGCCCTATTGAAACCTTCCTACCTGGAATGCACTGGGAAAGAAGCGTCGCTTTGTGATGAATTTTTGTTGGATAAAACTTGGGGAAGTTTCCTTGTTATATTGATGATCAGATCGAAATTTTGTAACGGCTCATTCGTTCAATTTTCAGATGTCTGTAGGTACATCGATACCTATTTGGTGAAATATGGGAGGAGGGGGGGGGGTATAATACTATCATTTTTAAGCTCGTGTCTGTCCTTACTGTTCTTTTATACTAATGCCTTTCCTCAACTCCAAGACCTCTGCGGCAGGTTGAAGGAGCTAAAAAGTGTAGGGCTGTTATGTTATTTTTGTATGGAAGTGTTAGAAGGGCGAATGGATGATTTTAATAATTGAATTTTTCGTTCAATTATGAATCTGTAATATGTTTACGTAAAAGTTAACTAACTGGAAAGGATGCTCTTTCCTTTTATTTAGTTAATTATACGGAAACAATGGTTGAATATCTTCTGAAATATCAGCATTGTACTTGTACTGGTGGTGTATCGAGTTTCATTATAGACCTAGGCGCATTTAAATAAACGTATTGTACTTGGCTACGAAGGTAAGGTATATCGATTCCGGTATGTATTAGATTTTGGGTTTTCAGCTCTTTTGTGGTTACACCATCTCGTCGCAGGGCCTATTATAACAAGCAGTATATTCAAAAAGGAAAACAATACACTTGTTGATTGTGTATACATTCGGTATCTTTGCATTAAATTTTTAAATCTTAAATTGATTAGAATTCAGTACTTTTTCTCGAGACATTCTATCCGAAGAATATACTCGTATAGAAGAAGTGTACCTCTCGTTGTAATATTTATTACATTTAAACAAGCTCGGCTTAGCTCACCTTAGCAGACATATTCTTTCATATTTGACGTCAAGAGAAAGAACACCCTGCTAGATCTCACTCACCCTACTGTGTCGTTCGTTATCCTGTGTTGTACGTATGTAAGTACGAGTTGGTACACTACGGTGTTCTGTACGTAACGTCCTGCAATTTATCAACGTCATGAAAACGTATCTACCTAGTACCTACCTACCTACCTATGTAGGGGCGTACGCACTTGTACTGTACCCCTTACCAGAGGTGACGCTGACGGAGTAAACATAAACGCGTAGCTTGGAAAAAGGTACAAAGAGCTTTGGTGTAGGTACTCAAAACGCACAGCTTGATACATATTTCGTTGGTATGTTGACGTACCGCTGAGCCCAGCTCGTGAGCTAAGCATGACTACCTACCTGTGCAGCGTAGGTAGTACCAGTCCAATGGTAGAGGTACATGTCGTGTGCGACGGTGCTGGTAAATTATAACCTTGTGTAATTTAAAGTGATGTGCGTGTAAGGAGTTGATGAGGTCGATCTGATCTGCTGATAGGTCATTTTCTTGTGGTCCCCCTTTGCCCAGTTCATTTACACAGGTTCAACTCGACGATGAAGTTGAGCATCTCTACATGAGATGGATTGCCAATCGACGTATCGTTCATTCAACCAAAAGTACAATTTGTTTGCTTGGCTATGGTATTTGGATCTTCTATTGGTGTTTTCGTCGATGTGTTGGAATAACATCGGATTTCCTAGTTAGCCTGGTTGTCTTTGCGATATTTATCGAAGAAGGTGGACCACCTTGGAGATGGCGGTGGAGGGGGTGTACGAACAAAACTCATATTGGAGTCTTAAAAGATCATCGGGACCGTTCTTTGGACACATCAGATATTTCTGTTTTTATTAGTGTTTTAACAACCCCTTCACTATTCACTCCCAACTTCCCAGCAACACCACCACTCTTAGGATGGCCAGAAAATATTCAAGTTGAAATTCCGGGACGCATACCCTCTGAAATTTTTCATTTTACCCCTATAACATATCTAAGCTTTGCTACAACCAGATGTGCCCTCAAAGTCACGCAATGAGTCAAGATTTTTACGAAATTTTGAAAGCGCTTTATCTCGTATGTTTGTCGATTTATGTGAAATATGTGTAGAATCTTTCTCGTTCTGCATAATAAGATCTACAAAAAAGCTTATACATAATTTTTGCCTATATTTGAAATTGAAGGTGCTATAATACTATAAAATTTGAAGAAAAAAACTGATTTTATGCAAATTTTAGAATGCCATAACTCTTTTAATTTTTAGTTTAGAAATAATACATGCAAACCCTTTCTTATCACGCATTGAAAAGATCTACTCCAAAGGGTCACCGAAAATTCAACTTGGATTTTTTTCTAGGAAACCCTACCCACCCCTCCATAAGACTGCAATTATTTATTCGGCTCCATATGCAATAAGTTCACTCGAAAATTAGAAATTGCCTTAGATTAGAAGGAGATCAAGTGTACAGGATGCCAGTTGAGCGGAGGACACCAACAAAAAAACATGTGGTATGAATAAGTTGCCTATCTTGAAAATTAAAGGGACAAACTTGGCTCTGGTTCAAAATGAATTTTAAAGTTTTCAAAACAGGTAGTAAATGCTAAACTGAGTAAATTTTGTGATGTTGATTTTTGATTCAACTGTTATCAACCCCTTAACTCTTCATTTCCAACTTCCCCACAGCACCCCTCATCCCTCCTCAAAATTACAAATATTTACTCCAGTTCGTATCCACGAAATTCATTCAAATGCCTGTTGAATGGAGAACACCAACAAAAAAAAAACACGTGACATGAATGAGTTACCTATTTTGAAAATTGAAGGAACAAATTCGGCTCTACTTCAGAATAAATTTCAGGTTTTGAAAATGGGCAGTAGATACAAAACTGAGCTAATTTTGTGAGATTCATTTTTAGTCCAACTGTGATATTGAAGCGGGTTATCGCACGTTGAATAGAAAAATTCTCTCAAAAAAGTAATATCGTAGAAGTGTAAAATAATATATTGAAAGTTGAGGAAATTTCATTCTGTTCAATTTTTGCCCAGCTTTGAAACGGAAAAAACTATCAGAAAGTTTTGTTCCGAGTGATTGTTGATATACAAATGTGCTCGCAGCCTCTTCATTTTTGATATTAGGCAAAAAATGAATAGGACAAAATTTGTTTTAATTTCAATAAACAATACACTTTCATCATTAATGTTTTTTTTTTTGGGGGGGGGGGAGAGGAGACATAAATTTTTTATTCAATATGCAACAATGGCCCCTTCAATTTCGAAATTTAACAGAACC
>FIZR01022423.1:0-16977 GCA_900060175.1 Ferrisia virgata
TGACTCTGGATTGATTTTATGATTTCAAGTCGAAACGTTGAGGAAAATTAGTTGATCTTGACTCTGGATTGATTTTATGATTTCAAGTCGAAACGTTGAGGAAAATCAGTTAACCTTGACCTTGGTTGATTTTATTTCAATTTTAAACGCCGAGGAACCCGTCTTCGATTTACCTGTCAACGGTAGACTTTGATCCAGGCTAATTTTATGATTTAAAGTTTAAATGTTGAGGAGATGTGACAAAAATAATTTGTTGAAAAGAATATAAGAGTTGAATTTATATACTGACAACGTGAAAAGTATCAGAACTTACATTCTCTCGATGTTTACTCTTCGCTTGCAAAGAGTACTAATTTTGGGGGGGGGGCAGGGGGTTAAAAATGAAAATAAATGTCTGATCTGTCCAAAAATGGTCGTAATGGTCTTTCAAGACCCCAAAACGAATTTTGTTGATATCCCCCCTCTCTCTCTCATCCGCCTTAAATCGAAAGACTGTAATTATCTCATTCTCATTGGCAATAGATATGGCACGACGTAAAAAATCAGTCTGGCTAATAAAAATAAAATAAAATCCAACGAACGATTGCATAAAAATTGATTTCATTCTCAGCATAGACTGTAAAGTCCGCGTACAATACACGTACGAGTAAGATTTTCTTTCACAGCACAGCCAACATTTCACTTCCTGTATGCGTATCATAATACTAATAAGCGAAATGTACAAAATATACCTCTGAGCACGTGTGCGTACATCTACAAGTACAAGTACAAGTACAAGTACCAGCACATGTGCGCCAAAGAGACGACAAAAAAAGAAAGAAAAAAAATAATATGAAAAATGAAAAGCTCCGAATGATACATTTAATAATCGTGGGAATAGACTGTTTTCGACAAATTACCAACCAGCTAAGGTCCGACCCGAGGACCGACTCGTGCATCAAAGGTACATATTTTTCGCTTAATAAGAAAACGTGTCCGCTCATACAAACGATCGTATTTCATTTACGATTAAATTAAGATATCGTGAAAGGTTCCAGATCATATCGCCGGAGCGAAAAAAAAAAAATGTAATGTAATGTACGAGCCGCTTGATCATCATAATTTTCCAAAACCAACTCAATTCAGATTGCTCTGAAAACTGCTTTAATTAGTCGCGCAACCAGAAAGAAAATACGGTAGTTGAACGTTTGAATATTTATGGCCCAAGATACAGCCAAGATTAACCTCTTGGCTACTGCGCCGACCGTTGCAGTTACGTTGTCGTCAGGGCGAATCTGAATCTTTAGCTTGGTCGCATATATATATAGAGAACTTGTTGAAAAAATAACCGTATATTGCGCGTATCTGCAGTTTTACTATTACTGTACTTACTTTTATACTTATATTTTTCAAAATAACAATGGTCATACTTTATATAGAGACTGGTTTGCGTGTAGGTCGTTTACGTACTTGCTTGAGATGATGTTAATTTGAAAATTTTCTTATCCCGCAGGGGTTACTTTTTTTCTGGTTCGTTGTGTAGGTCGTCGTGTGTCTGTGTGTTTCATCAGTAGAATAAAGTAATATGGAAAAAAAAAATCAGCAGCATTATACACGTACACAAACACGTAATCTACGTATATTTGGTTGCGATGCGTAGAGTAGACCGGTGTTTGGCGAATTTTAACCTGTATCTGCCAAAATGCACGCTTCAGGCGATACACGAATATTTTGAAAATTTCTATACTTATATGTTTATTAGTATAATAGAGGTGGTTTCCACTTCGTTTTTGTACCATTGTAATGTAAGTGCTGAGAAGTTTGTGAAACTAGCCATTATTCCAAACGTAATACAGAGGGACATCGATGATCTTTCCTCAGGCTAGTACGTTCTCCTTTGAATAAATAATCCGCGAAACGTATACAGCCAAAAAATGATACACGGATTTCATAAATTTTAACATGATGAAAAAAAAAACAAATCGATGACCCAAGGGCTTATCTAGTTTGCGAAAATTTCTCCAATACGATACATCTTTTGATATTATAGAAAATGCGTATCGTACTCGTGGCAAATAGGCACAGGCACAGGGGGTGTGGAGTGTGGACTAGAACGTTTGAATTTTATTTTTAATACGAAGTTGGAGGGCAGTTATAATGAGACGTTAAATGGATTCGGTAAAAATTTCCAATCTCTAACTCGACTCTTCACTGGTGTTAACCCCCTCCTCCCACCAACACATTTGTTTTAATTTCAAAATGTACAATTTTTTATAGGTTACTTTTCCAACATAATAAAGTTATAATACCAAATTTCATTATTTATCATGATATAATGAACAAAATTTTATTTTTGGCATTTTCATCTACAAAAAATTCAAAATAAGAATATATGATTTTTTCCATTTTTATGCATGATTTACCTTCCACTCCCCCCCCCCAGACATTTAAAAATGAATAAAAAATTTAGAAAATTAGTCAAAAATCATGAAAAAAAATATAGAAAAATATCTGAAAATTGACGTAAATTGTGAAAAAAAATCATTGAAAATCAGGTAATAATTTGAAAAAATCAATAAAAAGTGCAAAAAGTTCTCTAAAGTTGTAGAAAAAGGTTTAAAAATGGGTGAAAATTGATAAAAATTAAGGAAAAATGATTGAATATCATCGGAAATTGGATAATAATACTGAAAAATAGATAAAAAGTGCATAAAATATACCTAAATTATGGATGAAGTCGTTGAAAGTTTCGGAAAATTGGCCGAAGGTAGTGAAAAAATATTGAAAAATGGGTGAAAATTGACTAAAATATGAAAAGACTCGTTGATAATTATCGAAAATTAGGAAAAAATTTGTCAAAAATTGGTAAAATTTGATATAAGTTATGAAAAAAATCATTAAATATTGGAGAAAATTGAAGAAAATTTGATGAAAATCAGTAAAAATTGATAAAACGTGTGAAAAGTGTCAAAAGTTGATCAAAAATTGGGAAAAAATCCTCAAAAATTAGTTAAAATTTGATAAAATGGAATATCAGATAAAAACGCTGTGGAAATGGGTAAAAATTGAACTAAAATATGAAAAAAACCGTTGAAAATTAGAAAAAAATCTTGTGTAAATCTGAGAAAAAATTTGCAAAATGTTCAAAAAATTTATCAAAAATCGATAAAAATGTATGAAAATTAATGTAAATTATGAAAAAAATTGTTAAAAACATTAAAATTCATCAAAAATTATTAAAAATGCACAAGAAATAGGTTAGAAATAACATAAATTATGAAAAAAACAAAAATTAGATAAAGATCATAGAAAATCAAATAAAAGTTTTATAAAAATGAATGAAAATTGACCTAAATTATGGAAAAAATCGTTGAAAATCATTGAAAGTTGGCTAAGAATTGGAAATTAATGGGTAAGGATGTGAAAAATTGACCAATATTTAGGAAAATTATTAAAAAAAAAGGGTGAAAATTTACCTAAATAAAAAAAAAATCATAAATATTCGAAAATTAGGTAAAAATTTGATAAATTTGGGTTAAAATTGACCTAAGTTATGAAAAAAAATCGTTAAAAATAATCGAAAATAAGGTTAAAAATTTTCTAAACGGATAAAAAATGCTAGAAATTGATCAAAAATTAAGAAAAAATCTTGAAAAATTAGTGAAAATTGATCTAGATAATGGAAAAAAATGTGAAAAATCAACTAAAAATGGTAAAAAATTGACAAAACGAGTAAAAATTATAGAAAATCAAATAAAAACGCTTTCGAAATGGGTGAAAATTGATCTAAAATATGAAAAAAAACGTTGAAATCCATCGAAAATTAAGTATAAATTTGACAAAAATTGGAAAAATGTTCAAAAAATTAATCAAAAATCAAGGAAAAATGGATGAAAATTGACCAAAATATTGAAAAAAATTCAATAAAAATCATGGAAAATCAAATCAAAAATTCTATGAAAATGGATGAAAGCTGACCTAAATCACGAAAAAAATCGTTGAAAAATCATCAAAAATAAGGGAAAATGTAACAGAAATGGATGAAAAGTAACCTTAATTATGAGGAAAATCGTTGAAAATCATCCAACATTGGGGAAAAATCTGCCAAAAATGGATGTAAAATGCGAAAAATTAACCAAAAACCGAGAAAGAAATGTTGAAAAATGAGTAAAATTTATGCTTAAAAATCATCTATAAATGGGGAAAATTTGACAAAAATGGGTGAAAACTGATCTAAATTACGAGAAAATTTGTTAAAAATCATCAAAAATTCCGTAAAAAATTGACTAAAGTGAGTAAAAATTGAAATAGAATAATCGTAAATCACTAAAAAGTGGGGGAGGAGAAATTGTTGAAAATCATTTCCTTTATAGCTTTTCAGAAAATCGTGAAAAAACGTGATATTTTTTTAAAACCACTGAAAAAACGGGAAATGCTAAAAATTTACAAACAACGATAATTTTGGGTATTATGTAATAATTCGATTTTTGGAAAAAAAATTCAAAAATTTATTTCTAATGTTTTGAAAATTATCGAACTTTGAGTCATGTTTGCAAGTTGAAAAAGTTGAATTGGTGAGCTGCAATTTTTACCTCATCACTTCGAAGTTATTTCGCTACAATTGTGATCCCACCATTGATATATTTTCAAAGAAAGTAAAATTCGGTCTATCTTAGTACATAAGGATCCAAATGAGAAGGAAGGTGTGGGGGGGGGGTCTTTCATAGTTTTAGGCCTCAAAGAATGTTTTGATCCGTTTAATAAACTATCGTGACAATAATTAAATATTTACGAGAAATTATATGTACAACTCTCTGCAATGAAAATGGATCGGCATCTTTTTCAAAAAAAAATTTCTTATCAGGTTGGAAAATTTGTAGAAAAAACTCAATTCTATCCTCTCCAAACAATATTACGCACAGACCTACCCTCACCAGACAGATCTTAGTAAAACTAAAGTGTCTGATAAAACAGAATGATTTGATTCAAAATACGTTATCAGAGGAAAATTACCAAAACCTATCAACACACGCAGAGTGATTTTCAAATTCGAAAAGAAACAGCTCAGCTCTTGGCATCACATGTAAGCTATTGCTTTTTAAAAACGAATAAATAAGTTATCTTCACTTATATTATGTAAATATTGAAAAAAGGTATTTTCAACTTCTGAATGTGTACAATATGTGTGTACAGGCTGAAGGCTGCACTTTATCAAAAGAAGGATATTCATACAGGGCTATACTCGATACTTATAGATATTACATTCTGCATTACGAGTATAGGTATAGTATACGGTGTTAACCGCAACACGTATTATCTTCAATAGTCTATCAGTTTGTAAACAAAGTTATCAACTTGACTGAGTATCGTGGCAACGATATACCAAAGAACCTTTGAACTGCAGATTAATGCATCCGAGGTACGTGCATTAAATCAATCTCAAATATCAACCCATATCATTGTTGACCATCATCTGCACACATAAGACTAACATCATTCCATAAAGACGATTGAAAATCAAACGTATTATAGTTGACTGTGTGATCCACCAACATCTATACTTACATCTACTATTACTACAACATACCGTCTCACCTCTCTCCTTCTCCCCCCTTCTTACAATACTATAGAGGAGGAAAAAAAATACATACCATCAACGGGTAACATTTTTCTGTAATAATTCAGTCACACGATCGGCTAAATATGGTCTATCGCATAACAGACGATTAATGTCTCGTATACACATATCATATTACTATACAATTTACTCGTTCGGTTGCGATACGATAGCTATAACCACGACATGTTTGAAAAATATTGGAAAATATTTCGCTGTATTGCAAAAAAAAAAAAAATCATCACACAGCCTGATTTTCGTGCGAAATATTGAGGTCACGAGAATAGCCGTTACATTTGTGGATGTGAAGTGAGTAGGGAAGAGGTTAATTTTTTGAATGAATCGTACAAACCTCTAAAATACACTGCTAGCACCTTGGCTAAATCTGTGTGCTGAATTTCAAAATCGCCAACTTAATTTTGAGGGAAGATATGTGAGAAATTGACTTTTTTTCAGTCAAAAAGAGGAAAACCTACCATATCATGCCTCCTAAATGATGTAGGAGGCTGATTTTTGAAAATATTGTACAATTTTTGATTTTCAATCTATTGACTCCAAAAGGAACGATTTTTGCTATTTTTGCCCCCGCACCCCCTCCTCCAAATTTAGGCGTATTGAATTTTTAGCCGAGGCCATCCCCACTCATAAAATTTGCCGCCAAATCGAGCCTATTGGCCAAATTTTATCGATTTTGATCGTCATCAAGCTGAAGTAAATAATTTTTGCCCCCAAATAAATGATATGAGTAATATGCCTCATTCCATGTCAACTAATAAAGAACCTGAATCTGTCTATCTCGCTTAAAAATTTTTTACGAGTTTTGTTGGAGGGGGTGAGGGGGTGGCTTTTGCAATCTTTGAAACATTTAAACTGCTCCTCATTGAAGACTCATATTTTGATACTTGTTAAGATTATTGGCCTGGGAATCTGTAAACGCGGTCTTGTAGAAAACGCAAAGAGAATATTCAAAAATATGATCCAAGTTTTAATAGATGAAAGTTGAACTTTTGAGATGAAAACTCAACTCTTCGTGATGTGCATAAAGATTCAAAGCTCCAATTTAAATACCCAGTAGTAAACATCAAAAGAATATAAGTCCTGATATTTTAAATGTAGAATAGTTGATGGTCAACAGTGGACTGTTAAGAGTTGGCCATCAATAGTAGACTATCAACCTGACAACATCCATATTATCAAGATTTGGACTGTCAACTCTTGACAGTGGGCCATCAACAATTGACCATCAAAGTCTAGACTATTATCATTTTGAATGTCAACTTGAATACTATGAAAAAATGCTAAGCAAAGTTTACTATCAAGAATTAACCTATCAAAATCTGGATTATTCAGATTTTCATGACAGCGATTGAATATTGATGGTCAACTGTTCTGGGCTGTTGACATTCGTATTGTCAACAGTTGGATCATGTTTAACAAAAAACTTGAATTTTATGAAAAAAATGCCGAGCAAATTTTCAAAATTTCTAATGTTGAAAAGAAATTACAAAATGGTTTGAAATTATGTCACTTGAGATGAAATTTGGACTTCTGCTAGAACTAGAGAAGTGGTTATAAAGAATTTTGAAAATTTGCTACGCATTTTTTTCTTGACATTCAAATTGACATTCAAGATATTGATAGTCCGGATACCAATGACTGGTTGTGGACAGCCCAAATCTTGATGGTCCACTATTCATGGTCAACTCTTGACAGTCCACAGTTGACTACCAGCTATTGATGGTCAAGTGTTGATAGATTTGTATTGCCAAGATTGAATGGTCCAAATCTTGATAGTGTGAATGTTGATGGACCATTATTGATGGTCAATTCTTGACGGTTCACGGTTGACTATAACTATTGATGGTCATGTGTTGATAGATTTGAATTGTCAAGAGTTGACAGTTCAAATCTTGATAGTGTGAGCGTTGATGGTCCACTATTGTTGGTCAACTCTTGACAGTCCACTGTTAACCACCAACTCCCAACAATCATGTGTTGGCAAATATGGACTGTCAACAATAGGTACGCAAAGAGTGCTAAGTATTTTTTTATAATATTCAAGTTGACATTCAAGATGTTAATAGTCCAAATATTGATGGTCACCTGTTACTGTTCACTGTCTGGATCTCTATGATCTTGATATGGTCAACTCTTAATGGTCAAGAGTTGACATTCCTCTTTTAATGGTCTACTGTTGTCGCTAAAATTGATCGCGCAAATCTGTAGAATGCGTTACTAATCATCATTCGATGCTAAAATCAGAAAAAATTTACAGCGAAGAAACCTTTTTACATTTGTTTCAATTAATCAATTTTCAAAAATAAAGACAAAATGTAAAATGATTTAACGAATATTTCTAATTCAACGACGCTGAGTTCGAATATTGGCTTATTTTTTTAATCCAACCCTTCTTGACTCCTCTACCAGCGATCCTCAACATGGTAAAAACCAGGGATCCGGAGTGGAGTGGGAGGGCAGAGGGAGAAGGCTCCCTTCCGGTCGAATTTTTTTAGAGCTGGAGCCGGAGGGATTTGAACTGAAAATCTTGAAACCGTAGCGAGAGCGGAAGGGTCTTGAATCAAAACGCTTGGAGTTGGAGCCACAAGGATCAGAACTCCTCCCACCAGATCCACGATATTTTTTTTTCTTTTTGAACGAGATTTTGAAAGTATTAATCATAATAAGATGATAATGAAGTTTCTGGAAGTGAAAGAATTTGCACTCGGCGTGTATATGTAGCGAGTATTTTGGAATTTCATGAATTAAATTAAGGCTCTTTTTGCTGTTTTAAGCTGGAATCCGGAGCAGAGCCGAGGGAGGTACACCGGGCGATTTTTTCGAAGGTGACGTTACTTTTTTAAAATTTTGGGAGTGAGAGCTGGAGCCGGAGGGATTTGAATCAAAAATGTTGGAGTTGGATCCGGAGCCGGAGGAACCACACTGTCTTCCTCCGGATCCCTGATAAAAACTTTTTAAAAAATTGAAAAAATAAATGATCTTGTGTCGGTTTTTATTGATTCTTCGCCTGAGTACCCCCTCCTCTTCGTATCCTTCATTAAGATGGAAAAATCACGAGGGAATTTTGAAGCAGCATGTGGCACATTGATTCCTACTATTTCGATGCTGCTCCTGCAGCAGAAATTGGATGTTTTGATAGAAGTAAGTTTATTAAAAAAAAAAAAATGCATCTAGACCATCAAAATCTGAACAATCCGGATATTAACTGTCCTGATTTTAATGATCCATTGGGTGACGATCAATTGTACAATGCGCTATCAAACATCTTTCAATAATGATAAATATTTAATATTGCCAAAAATGGTTTTGATGGTATTCTAGGACCTCAGGACGGATTTTGTTGCCGATATAAAATAGTAAACAATTAGCCGAAGATATAAATATCAAACGATTATTAAGTTTTAAAAGTTTTATCTTTAGCATGTTCAGGTACCCAGAGATCAGGGTTACATTGTATTCAAAGTAGTAATATTGCAAAACATCTTGTCCACTGTCCAGTTTATTATCATTCTTTTATGTTTTTCCAATATCCACGTACCGGAGTACGATAGTCTCTCTTTAGCTTGGCTACAACACCACAGCTATTTTCCAGGTTAAGCACATGTACACGAGGAAAGCTCGATAGAGAATTGGTGACGGTCGGTGCGGTTCAGTGCGACGCGACGGTCGTCGAATAAGAGGTTATGTAGGTACTAGGTACACAGATATGGGATCGGAGAGGAGAGACAAGAAGTAGGAAAAAAAACAAAAGAATGTTACAGCAGTAATGCTAACATTGTCAACAACATTGCATACCACATAACTATTCTTTATGGTTAACATCCAGCTCCGGCAATACGGAGAATGTCGATTGATAAAGCGGACAGGACAGTCGTCTATAATAAGTCGCTCTGTCCAGCGAAGATAAATCAAAGCGTACCAAGTTCACGGGTGACAGTCACATCTCTGATATGAACTACAAAACAGTCTTGTATAAATATGTACACAGTAGTTACGTTGTGTACAGGTACAGTCGTAGGTAAGGTACCTACTAAGGGATTGCTGGTTGGAAATCACGCGAATTATGCTCCAGCATAGTTGGCCAAATAGTACAAATGCAGCTTCTGTATTTACCCATACCATATACCTAGACCTGGCTATTCTCAAGTTGAAATATAGGTACTTATTCGCAATTACGATACATTACCGGTATAGCTAGCATAGCGAAGTAAATGCAAATGATGCTGCAAAAAAAAAGAAAAAAAATTGTTTGAAACAAATGGTCAAAAGCATCGTACTTCGTACAGTAAACGATTAACGGTATTTTATCGTTGACCACAGGCGCAGCAGGCAGTTGACATTGTATATTCGTTGTCGCTATGGTCGAATTTTTTAGACAGTACATCGTCGTCTTCGATGATCCGCAAAAATTCGCCAATTAAGTATAATCGATTGTTGTTGTTTTTTTACCTCCTTTTCACCAAAGCGTTCTGCAAGTAGGTAGGCATCTATAGGAAGGTTTATTGTTTTGTCGTTTGGGTTGTTTGGTTGGTTCGTTCGTTTGATATAGTCATCCAGAGCGGCGGTAATGCTTTTTGAAATTACGCTAAGAAAGCATCTCGTATTACACTGCTTGTGCTGGCTGCTTGTTTCACCGTTACGTATCACTTCCTGCGTATACATTCAAATTTATACGTATACCAACACGCTTCGTTACTTACATAATACTGAGAATGTTATTAATTGAAATTCTTCAAAATTGACATTTTTTCAAAGTAAGGAAAAAAAATATACGATCGACGAACGAGTAACTCGCGTTTATTTTGTTTGGCGACGACGACGAATCCGTTAACGCCTTCGCATTCCAACGTATTTACGATCGTTCCGAGTGTAGCTGATGAATGTATTTTTTCTTCTCCTCCTTCTCCTCCTTCTTCTTCTTCTTCTTCTTCTTCTTCTTCTTCGTATTTTTCCATCTTTTTCTTATAACTTCGGTGTATACTGATAAGATTACAAAATTATTATGTAAAGAACTAACATAACGTTATGTTCATGCCGAGGAAGTGGAATGTATTCGTTAACTTTGTAGTAATCGTACCTGCCGATGATGAGGAATTATACGTATGTTCTTTGAGATTTTACGCAATGTTTCGTCGATGCCTAAGTACATCTACATACATACATTTGTTGATACATAGGTAGCCGAGTGGATGGATTTTTTCTTTTATTTTCAAAGAATTTATGTTTGTTTGACGTTCAAAACTTGGGAAATGAATGAGTAATATTTTTTCAATGAAAAATATCAAGAACGATGCGTTGGTGTAGGCTTGTGTGACGTTTCGTAAAATTTTTTTTTTTTCAAGTACAAGACCTTTATAGACCAGAAATACCACTTTGACATACTCTGAAAAATCAAAGAAATTATTTTTTACAATTTTGCCCAAGCTAAGCGAATCAAGTTGAAAAATTCAAGGCTCCAATTCCTTAGCATCCGGAACTACGCAACAATCAGCAGTAACTGGAAACTTGAAACCAATTCAATATTTTTAGCTTTGATGTGAGAAGTGATGATTGTGCACGAAATTTGTTTTGAAGTACTAGGAAAGCACCGAAACCATTTCTACACATGTCAGTTGACTACTGTTATTTCTATACTACACCTTGTAAGGATGAAATTATTCACCTGAAATTCGACCAGTACGTTTAGACCGGAAGCAAATTAGATATAATTATACATATGAGTGAGAGCTATCTTGGTTCGAAATTTAGTTTTGTTCAAAATTTGGAGAGACTGCAATGATTAGAAGAAAACATACGAGCGGTTTCCCATGTTTGACCTTGAGAAAGGTTGGTTTCTCACAAACTTCCCCTTCAAATTGAGCAAGAAATATGGAGTTTGTGTACAGATACCATTTAACAGTTTGAATTTTTCAGTCCTATGGCACCCCCTCACAGTGTAAAAATGGCGAGGGGAAATATAAAACGATGTGGCCCGGTCTAAAATAATCGACGAATATTTTGCTGATAAAGGTTCTCCTAAAATTAGATCACTATTCACATTTAGCATTTCAATAAAGTAGCTCTCTAAATTTCAAATAAATTGGAAGATGAACCGGTTCACTTGCGTTAATTTTCATGATCAAGTTCGCCTCCAGCACCTAAAAAAAAAAGCTCTCCAAGTTTCAAATAGATCTGATTGAATTTTATCATTGAAACCGGTTTTATTTCATAACCGGTTAAAACCGGTTTTATTTCATAACCGGTTTGGTATTGCTAATTTTCATGATCGAATTCGCTTTCAGCACGAGCACTTCAAAAAAAGGTTCTCCAAATTTCAAGTAAATTCGATTATAGCTTAGAAATAAAACTGGTTTATCTCAAAACTTGTTCAATTGCGCTAATTTTCATAGTTGAAATATCTTTCAGCATCTTGAAAAATGACTCTCGATTTCAAATGAAACCGATTTAATTTCAGAAATGAAACTGTTTCTTCTCAAAACCAGCTCATTTGCGCTAATTTTCATGGTTAGATTCACCTTCAGCTCGAGCTGCTCAAAAAAGCTCTCCAAATTCCAAATAAATCGTATTGAATTTCTGAAATAAAACCGGTTTATCTCAAAACCTGTTGACTGGAGCTAATTTTCATGTTTTAATTCGCCTTCACAACCAGCTAAAAATAACCCTCCAAATTCCAAATAAATCCGGATGCATTTCAGAAGTGAAACTCGTTCATCTCAAAACCGGTACACTTGCGTTAATTTTTATTGTTAAAATTTCCTTCAACATCTCAAAAAAATGACACGCCGAATTCCAAATAAAACCGGTTAAATTTCAGAAACTATACTGGTTCACTTGCGCTAATTTTCACGGGTAAATTCACATTCAGTACGAGCTCCATAAAAAAAAGATCTACAAATTCCAAATGAATCGCGTTAAATTTCAGAAATAAAACCGGTTTATCTCGAAACCTGTTAGCCAGCACTAATTTTTGATGTTATAACTCCAAATTTCAAATAAATCTGGTTGTATTTTAGAAATGAATTCACTTGCGCTAATTTTTATGGTTGAAGTCTCCTTCAGCACTTCAGAAAATAACTCTCCCAAATCCAAATGAAACGGATTGAATTTCAGAAATGACATCGGTTCATTTTAAAACCAGTTCACTTTTGCTAATTTTCGTAACTAGATTCGCCTTGAGCACCTCAGAAAATAACTCTCCCAAATTCAAGTGAAACCAATTAAGTTTCAAAAATGATACTGGTTCAACTTGAAACTGGTTCACCTTGCACTTATTTTCATAGTTAGATTCACCTTCACCGCGAGCGCCTGAAAACAAATCTCCAATTAAATTGCGTTAAATTGTAAAAATAAAACCGGTTCATCTTAAAACCTGTTGACTAGCGCTAATTTTCATGTTTTCGTTCGCTTTCTGGATCAGCTAAAAATAACTCTATATTTCAAATAAATCCGGTTGTATTTTAGAAATGAAACTGGTTCGTCTCAAAACCAGTTCACTTGCGCAACTTTTCATGGTTAAAATCTCCTTCAGTATCTTAAAAAATTACTCTTCCAATTCGGAATCAAAGCGGTTAAATTTCAGAAATGAAACTGGTTCATCTCAGAACCGGTTCACTTGCGTCAATTTTCATGATAAAAATCTCCTTCAGTATCTCGGAAAAATAACTAAATAAAACCGGTTACAGTTCAGAAACGATACTGGTTCTTTTGGGCTAATTTTAATGTTTTGATTCGCCTTCTGGACCAACTAAAAATAACTCTCCAAATTCAAATAAATCCGGTTATATTTTAGAAATGAAACTGGTTCATCCTGAAACCGGTTCACTTGCGCTGATTTTCATGGTTAAAATCTTCAGAATTTCAAAAAATCAATCCCCCATTCTAAATTAAACCGTTTAAATTTCAGAAATGATACTGGTTCATCTTGAAACCAGTTCACTTGCGGTAATTTTCATGGTTAGATTCGCCTTCAGCACCTCATAAAATAACTCCAAATTTCAAATAAACTCGGTTAAATTTCAAAAACCAAATTGGTTCATCTGCAAACCGGTTTACTTGCGCTAATTTTTGGTGGTTAAAATCACTTCCAACATCTCAAAAGATGCGTGTTAAAATTTCAAATAAAATTGGTTGAATTTCAAAAACGAAACTGGTTCACATACGCTAATTTTCGTGGTTAAAATCGCCTTGGGGCGCCTCCAAAGATATCTCCCAAAATATCAATTAAGTTGTGTTGAATTTCAGAAATGAAAACTATAGTCTATTTCTTTTCCTATGAGTTATTTCTTCCTTTGAGTGAGACAGGCACAGGGAGGTGGATAAACACTCTCGTCTCTCGAGTATATATGTACGTATATTTTAGTTTCCTACGAACAATTTTATGTTCGTATCCCAGAGCATGGAACTCTGGTACATACGAAGCTAACATGAGCCGCAGGGTAACCTCTAAAATGGCCGTTAACAGCAAAGGTCAATACCATTACACGAAGCAAACGCATCTGATAAAATAATACAGAGTCGAAGAAATTCGCTGCGTGAAACATGTGCAGGACTGATTGCACTACCCTGATATGGAACTTGTGTCTTTTTATCCGGGGAGCAGCTAGACGACGAGTATGTACTTGTAGATGCACACTACGCAGCAAATAACATGGTACCGATATAATAAGTAAGTACAACATCGTCCAGGGACAACGATGATGAAGTACGAAAGGGTGAAGACATTCTAAACGAACTCGTTGACATAACTTCGGATCGGTGGCGTAAGCCAATAAGTAGCTCTTCCAAGTACTGCGCGATAAAAATCACAAAGTCACGCGTAGATACACTTGTCCGTGCATGTGGTTCGCAAGTCGTAACAGCTACTTCATTTACTTGACGGCATTAAACCAACTGAAGTGCATAGCATACGTACTGTGCTAAGTAAATGAAACGTAACGATTGTGAGGGAATTTTTATTCTATTTTTTTTTCTTCTTCTTAGTTTACGAGTAGACCACCCAATTGCTCTTTGCATCGGTGTGCCAAAATTCACGTAGGCTTATTTTATTTCTCGACACCTTTCGTGTTCCCTGTGTTCTTCTTGTAAGATTTGGCGTATCTTTATACCCAAAGCAAAGGAAAATCTTCGCACGTCGTCGCGTGATTCTTCAGGTTAATTACCTTTTTGTCCGAAACACTCGTAGTTCATTAATCATCGATGAAGTTTGATGTGGCTGCGAGAACTACGCTTTAAATGGCTAATTAATAAGAAACATGTAATTTGCAACAGGACCTCTCTGACGTGTTAATCGGCGGTCAAAAACGCGGAACTAATTCATCTTAGCTCAACGTACGCGTATGGACTGGTATAAGTACATATGTAGATATAGCGCGCGAAAATAATCGATTTGAAACCTGAATTTGATTTTTCGATCAAACGATAACTGGTTCGGTTTTTACCAAGATTAACCATACATTAGATATACGTTGTATGTACCGTCGAACCAGAACATAGATGCAACTCGCAAATTTTTCTCTGCAATTTGCCTGACTCATATACGTATAGGGATGCATTTGGGATATTAGTTATTTGAGCAAATTATCCACAGGTGGTCCAAACAAAGCCTGCAGGTATAAAATCGTATGTGCTTTCAAATTATTCCAAATTTTTAGAAAAAATTTAATATTTTAATTTTTCAATTTTTTGCTGCCTCAAGAGAAAAAACAGGTTTATGATTGTTTGAAAAATGGACAGATATTCGTACAGTTTAGTAACTGGTACCTTTCCTACTGAAAATTAACCGTGATACATCATATAACTTCCTTAGATTTTTGACAGTTCCCACAGGGAAGCGTTTTCTATGGCACGATACCACGTGTAACTTGCATTTCTGAGGAAAGCAACAGGTTCAAAATGAAATATACAACATTTTCATTGTTAAAAGCAATTTTATGATTGATTTTTGTTCTAGATATTGTAACAAAATAAATGTTCAAATGGCTACCCCACCCACAACCCCATATCTTATTATCGGGACGAATGTTGTATCATAGTATAAAGAGGAGGGGGCGGCGGTTGTTATGTAGTCTTATAGAAAAGAAATTTGACTTTTTCTGGATTACAAGTTCTGTTTTACACTCGAAACTTTTCGTAAAAAATGTGAAAAAAAGAATTTTGATGTTTTTTCAAAGCATATTTTCGCAATTCGAAGAGTAACGGTAGTTCCAAATTAAATTTTGATAAGAAATAAAATTATAGATCTAATGTTGTGGAACAACTTTTATTCTAAACTTTTTTCTGTACGTCTCATAGATTAGGAGATGCAAGCGTTTGAAATTTTGGAGGATGGATCTTGAGAAAATTGGCTGCTATAAAAATAAGCATCAGGACTAAACTTATTTGTGTTAGTGTGGACAAAAATTAAAATTGGGTGAGGGGGTGATAGTAATACCAGTCGTTTGTGCTTCGTTTATGTACGCAGTCATTGTTTTTATGCTTCCTTCACTCCTATTTCATAAAATCTTCGGCATTTTTAACAATTTTTGAAATATTTTGATTTTTAGCAAAATTTTAATTGAAATGGATATAGTACCATCCTCTTCATGCTTTGAAGTCATCAGAAGCCTTTTCAGTCTGATTTTCCATGTCACATTGTCAATGAAAATCAGACTATTACAGTCCATCGACTTGCGGGAGCGGGCGGAGGGAGAGTATCAACGAAATCAGTTTTGGGATCCTAGAAGACCTTCGCAAACATTTTTAGCCATGTCAGATGCTTTTTTTTTTTCAAAAGTAAAAATCATTTGCTTAGCCCAATACCAACTAAAATCTATTAAATTTTAGAATCGGCTTAGGATGGCGGCGAATTTGATATTCTGGAGTGAGAATGGCCTTGGGTCAAAATTCGTTTATGCCCAAATTTAAGAAAGGAAGTGCTGAGAGGCTACCATACAATCTCGCTAATATCGCATGTATGCAAGGTACGCTTGAAAATAATTCGTGATCGTTTGTACGCAATAATGCACTCACAAATACCACCTTAACAGGTTGGTTTCACAAGAGGTGGAGGCGCAAAGGAGCAAATCCTCAATCTTACAACATCAAAACCATACTGTGCTTTATTGAGTATAAGAAAGCATTTGATTGTATGCAATGGCAGAATCTGTGGTGGATTCTGTTGGAGATGGGTGCCCCAAAGCATTTAGTATGGATCATCAAGTGTCAATGTGAAGATAGCCCAGCTAATGTCCCCATGGATAAGTTCACAACCTCAGGAAATGTTTATCTGGAGAGAGATGTTTGCCAAAGCTGCATATAATTTTCACTCCTGCAGTGTTGCCGTTTTGCGGATAATTATCCGAAAAACGGATAATTTTTGAAAAAGC
>FIZR01022429.1:0-10532 GCA_900060175.1 Ferrisia virgata
AAGCCTGTTTCAGTTTTCATAGGTGATGGCATTATGGCCCCTGTCAGACTGTCACTCTGTCCCTGTCCCTGTTACCTATTGCCCATCTTCCCTTATTTTCTTCCAAAAATGTAAAATAAAAGTGATAGTTTGATCATCGATTGCCTGTTACAGTTGGCAATTGTTCCCATTATTTTGATCTTTTCTCATTAAAATTATTCTAAGTCTTATCCTTACCACCTGTGTCCCATAATTTTTGAAAACAAAACTTTATATAAATTTTTCGCCACCACTGATCACTGATTTTGAAAAATATGGCGTGAACTGCATTCTAAATATTTTAGTTAAATTTAAATTTGAGTTTTTAAAATCTGTATCTAATATCGCGGGCCTTCATTTTCATGTATTCATCAGTGATTATATTTATTTCAAAAAAAAGAGATGGATTTGAAATTTGCAGGCAAGCAATAGGCAATTGTGCATGCAAAATATGCCCTATCAGAATTCAGAAGTAACAATTTTTTTTTTTTTTTTGGAGAGGGAAATAATCATTTTAATCTGCCGTCTGTCATATTTGTGGTATTAGCAGTATTCCAGACAATTAGCCACATCTACCATGCAATGTAAACGATCATTTAAAATATAATTATTCGTTGCTATAATATTGCTGCATTACTATTCAATACAAGAATCATATAAAAAAAAAAGATACAAGACTGGAAACCTCAACGATGATTCAACATTTCAAAGATGAGGTACTACAGTATGAAAAGGCAGGAAATACTTTAATCGTAACAAAGATCCGAAGCTCGAGTAGAAGAAAGAAAAAAAAGGCAACAAAACGAAATAAAAATGGAACATATTTTTTTTCCCCTCAAACCCATCGTCGACCACGTTATATACTAAATTGAAAAGGAGTTGCTACGCGGATTCAGTATAAGGGTTTGAGAAAAGTAGGCTGTATTTTGTCGACGAAGCGATATATCGTGCTGCTGTGTACAACCAAACAGATACGGTCACTTATTTGAATATACATGAGTGAGAGGTACATCCTATCTGCCCTTTACGTATAGTCTATTTTTCTTGTCTATCAGTCAATATGTATATTGTATAAGTCTCTTATCTGCTTTTGTAATATAGGCGGATTTCCAGTACACGAGTCCACTTTTCCGGATATTAAATAGAGTGATTTGACGTAGGTATGTTTTCCGCATGGTAAGAGTCGTCTATAAAATGGAGAGAAAGTAAGAGGGTACGAAACACATAGAACGTTTCTAATTTTACAAAGATGTTCGACTCTGTTTTATATGTGTACGTACTTAGATGGGGGTTTAAAGATTACGTGAGTTGGTAGGTACTGATATCATAGGAGGGGGGGGGGGACTGGAAAGAAGATCGCTTACACTCGTGCATATCTAACGAGTCCGGTAGAAGAGGAGTACTACAGTACCTGGTGCTTTCCAAGTACTTCTGAAAAGTACAAACCGATTCTGTTGTTTTCTCGAGTCACCTGTGAAAGATATTTGCTGTCGAACAAATCGATTTATGAAATTTAGAGGGTGTTGAAAAACATAAATAATCAAACTATTCTTTTTTTACCCGCTAGAATCGCTGCGTTACATTGCAACACTGTCCAATGCATTATGATCCAATATTTTAAAAAATGTTCGCCCCCACTTCGCTCGGGCTCAATTTCTCTTCATTTTTCCTACAAATCTAGTACACCTCCTTCCATTGTGTTTGCTACGTCATTGAAATTCTGTACATCTTTAGAATGACTAGCAGTGTACCCCTCCCCTCCCCTCCGCGACCTGTGCAGAACCCCTAAAGGCTGCGTCCCAACAGAGAAAAAAATATATTGAATGTTATAAAATGGGAAATCGAGAACTTTTAAAGAAAAATTGATAAATTCAACATTTTACATTTTTTCCCCGCTGGGAAGCAATCTTCAGGGGTTCTGTACAGGTCGTGGAGGAGAGGGAGGGTGGGTTGTGCTATGATAGTCATTTTAACGATTTTTAATGAGGAGTTCGTAGTAGCTTTTTCAAAAATTGACCACAAAGAACAAAAAATTTAAAATTTTCAACTAAATCTTTTTTACATTTATACCATCACAGTTTGCAATCCACTTCATCCCCACTCCTAATTTTTTTAACATAGTCCTTCATTCATACTCCTGTATTTTAGCACAATCGTTTTGCTTCTCCCTCATTTACCTTCAAAATCAGTTTTTTTTTCTATTTCTGTTCAAAAATTACTAAAAAAATTTTTTTCAAAAGGTTTTTTTCTTCGTATAAGCGCAATCCTTGGGATCACCATCCCAATTACAGAGTTGAAGCTGCACTCTAGTTCATTTCAAAACTTTATAATGAGATGCTGATAACAGCTTTTTCAAAAGTTGTTCACCCTAAACTAAGAAAAAAAATTTAACCTGATTTTCGTGACATCATGATCCCGAGAATCAACTTCTTAGCCTAATTTGGAGGGGAGTTATGCGGGGAACAAATATTTAAAATTTGTAAAAACGACCAAAAAACTACAAATTTAGCAATGTAAGGGGGTGCAATGGAGCAATTAGGGTCCTAGCGGAAAGTATATACCTAATTTCAAGCTCTTAGCCCAATTTTGAACGGAGTTATGCGAGGAACTACTCAAAAAATAAGAAAAAACCACTGAAAAACCATATATTTGAGGCTGTGAGGAGGTGAAATGGGGCTGAAAAGTCGAGACCTTCTGAAGGCACATCTAGGGTCCTTACTAACTGTACTTACCTAATTTCAACTTCCTATTTCAATTTGGAGAGGAGTTATGCGAGGAACAAACATTAGAAATTGGAAAAAACTACCAAAAAATCACAAATTTAGGACTGTGAAGGAGGTGTAATAAGGCTGAAACGTAGAGACCCTCAAGAGGCACAACTAGGGTCCGTATTGAATGTACATACTTAATTTCAAGTTCCTAGATAAAAGGGGGGTGGGTTATACGAGAAACAAACTCAAAAAATATGAAATAACAACCACGGAGCTGTGTGTGATTGAGGTGGGAGGGGGGGGGGGGTGAAATGCGGCTGAAAAGTCGAGACCCCAAAAGGCATATGTAGGGTCCCTACTAAATGTAGGTACATATCTAATTTCAAGTTCATGGTCCAATTAGAAGCGGAGTTATGCGAGGAACAAACTCAAAAAACTCAAAGAAACAGAAAATCGAATCAAAAAACCACTTTTCCGGGGTTGTGAGGAGGTGCCACGGAGCTGAAAAATGGGACCTCTAAAGGCACATCCAGGGTCCTTGCCGAAAATACGTACTAAATTTCAACTTCCTAGCTCATTTTGGTGAAGGGATAGGGGAGGATAAGCCCTTTTTCAAGGTCAAAAAGGAGGGAAAATCCTCATATCTCCCCTATTAATTGACCTAGGAGGTTGAATTCTGAATATGCAACTCGAAATTTTCTATCAATTCACTCAAAAAGGAACAATTTTTACGTTTTTCACTCCTCAGCACCCCTCCTCCAAAATGGGATACAACTGAATTTTGACCATAGGTCATCCCCACTCATATATATCTAATCCTCCGTCAAACTGAGCCGATCGATCGATTTGGAGCGATTTTGGACTCTTATCGAGTTGAGTAAATGATTTTAGCGTTCTGGGGGGGGGGGGGGAATGAAAATTTAAAAAAGAAAAAGAATGAAAATTTAAAAAAGTAAAAATAAGGATCTGTCACGGCCAGAAGTTGTCTTAATGGCCTTGTGAACCCCAAAACGGATTTTGTTGTTCCCCCGCCACCGTTGGTCGATAGACTGCGATTGATAATATAGCATTGAAAATCAGGCTAAAAAGTTACAAATTCTTAGTCGTGTTTTTTTTTTTTTTTTTTTGTACTTATCGTGTAATATTTTTCGAACCATTTCACCCCACCCTCGATTTTTATACCACACATACTTGTAATTATATTCTGCGTTTTGAGCGAGCAGAAAATTTTGATCGTTATTAATTTTTTTTCTATAAATTTTTAAAATCAGCGACAGATTTTGGCGTAAATGAAATTTTGAAAATAGCATATCTAAGCCATTTCGAATTTTCGGGTGTACTGACCAGTGTACGTAATGCGGAACATCCGGCAATGCTACAAAATGTCAATTCTAATTCACTTCCATCAGATTTTTTTATCTATTAAAATAGTGATCATAATTCTCCCATTCGTATTGCTTCCACTCGCAACGATTCCATTTCCGAGATCTCGTTGTTTCTAAGTAAACTATTCAATTCTCGTAGCGCAGCACAGCGCAAGAAAAATACCTATTACAGGCTGCACGTAACGAGGTCGAAAAGGAAAAGAAATAGCGAAATATATACGACAGAAAAAATACCAAACCATCTGTCATTTTCGTATAAAATTCAATTGATATCAAATACGCGTCAGCTTTCTCGTGTATATATTTCTAGTGCGATTTTATATTCTCTCGCAACACCTCGATCGTTTCGTTGTGTCTCGTCGCGTCGTAGACTCGTAAAGTACGACGTGACCGGGGGGGGGGATTCATTTTCCATATTATAAGCTTTACTATTCTTCATTTTTTTTATTCTGTTCTCTCCCCCCCCCCTCATTTCTTGTTGTTTTCGACACGTACGTAGAAGCGCGAGTGGCGCAGAAAAAAACCCGCGTCGAGGTTCGTTTATGAATTTGTCACTTCGAAACGACATTTTACACGTTATCGACGATATAACTGATCTATTTCAAAGGTATAAAAGCGAATGAAAAGAGCTAGCGAGTATTGTAAATTATTATCAGAAAGAGAAATGGAGCGTGTATTATGAGAAGTGTATTCGCAAGTATTAACAGGGTGGGCTATTCGACGATGATTACGAATACGAATGCATTTCGTTGGTAATGCTGAAAACGTTGAGAACGTGAGCATCGTTAGAAAAAAGAGCACGATTCGATTCCAATGCTGTTTTTCGTACACATTTCAAATGCATGGTTCTGGAATGGTGAGCCTTTTTGAAAAAATTCCAATGAGATCAGTAGCTACATCAAATTTATTAGGGTATATTCACTGTCATTTAAACCCCCCCCCCTCCCGCCTCTTCCCAAGTTGGCTATAATTGCTTAGAAAATTAGTGCAGACTTTTTAAGAGTTTAACCAACCCGATCAAAATTTACGAAAAGCGAAAATTTCGTTTATAGGTGCTGTGAAGTATGCATTTCAATGTTCCCGAACTTTCCTAAAATGCATCCATATTTTGTCCCTTTTTTGACGAGCAAAGGCGTGCAAAGTTTGGTTTTTTAGCAATTACTCCCCAAATAACACACGTACGTAGAAAAAGTGTTGGAACAAAGGTTGTAGAGTATTAAAAAACGAATATTTTTATTTCTTTGAGTTTTTTCCTCAGGAGGTCGTGGGGAGGAGTTAAGGCGTTCAGAAAAAAAAAACATTTTTAAAAATCTCCAATTGACACGAATAATTTTCAAAAATCTACTTAATACATATTTAGTAGAATTTTTCTTGCGTAGTACTTCTCATTGTTTTGTAAAACAAGTAAAATGTTGAACCGTTTCATTTTCTCAAACTGGCTGATAACGGGGGTGGGGGGGGGGGTTGTCCTTCAAAAAGTTAAGATATGTCTTTATGGGGAAGAATTCGAAAAATTGGTTTAGATTAACATTATCAAGCGTCAAAAGACAAAAAATTCCGTTTTTTAATTTTTTTTCCTTGGTGGTCATGGGACGAAGCTATCACGAAAAAAAAAAAGAACAATTGAAAATTCCCCTAGAAATGAATAATTTATGCTTATGGCTTATTCCGCATCAAAGCGACCCAAAAAGTAACTCGAGTCTTCCAATTTCGCTCACAATTTTTTGTGAGTTTCGCTCGTTGGTTTAGTGAAAGAATCATCGTCATTTCGGTTTTAATTCTTCCGGATAATTGGGAGGGGGGGGGGCTTGTAATTTTCGAGCAGTCGTGATTTTTCGTCAAACAGCTCGACTTTGAAGGCTCATATTTCGCGATGGGTTAGA
The DNA here is from genome assembly GCA_900060175.1 of Ferrisia virgata. Classification (NCBI taxonomy): domain Eukaryota; kingdom Metazoa; phylum Arthropoda; class Insecta; order Hemiptera; family Pseudococcidae; genus Ferrisia; species Ferrisia virgata. The sequence continues at coordinate 5,998 of FIZR01022429.1, forward strand.
TTTAGAATCAATCTGTTTGCGCAGTTTTATAAGTAATCCAAAGAAGATTCAGAATCGATGATCGTAATTTTAAAAGCTCGAATTTGAACTTTTCAGATGCAAACTCAACTTTTCGTGATGAATATAAAGGTTGGAAGCTACTATTTGAAAAATTGAAAAAATCACCCACAAAAGAGCTTTTTATGTTCGTGTCAATCAACTAATTTTCAAAATGGAATCTCAACTCTCCCAGGGGGGCAGAAATGTCCACAATTGTGGTCAAAATTCTAAAAAAAAAAAATCGGAAAACAGAAGAAGCATATTTATTCTTACTAATTTGAGGTCACTGAGCATGAATATTGGCTTTTTCGATCAGACAACGCCCCCCCCCCGCATCTCCGCATGGTTAACGTGATGTGACATGTCGATTCTTACTAATTCCAGAGCGCTGAGTTCGATCGGCTTACTTTCTCAATGCAACTCTTCTGGTAATTTTTTGGTCAGTTCAGTGCACAAGGTAGTTCGATCAAGAAAGTAAGTTGATATTCGATCTCAGCAGCATCGAATTAGTATAAATTCCTATGTTACTCGCCCTTTTCATTATTTTCCAGTATTTTTAAATTTTTTAGGCGACTAAAGGAGCACTGGGGAGGAGACGGGTCCAAAAAATAAGTGAATATTCATGCTCTGCAACTTCAAATTAATAACAATCAATGTGTCAATAACCAATCACGAAATATGAGCCTTCAAAGTTGAGCTGCTGTTTGACGAAAAACCGCGATTGCTCGAAAATTATAAAGCCCACCTTCCCCCCACTCCCAAACACCTGAAGTGCTAGAACCGAAAATACGATGATTCCTTCACTAGACCATCGTGGGGACTCACAAAAATTTTCTGACCAAAATCGGAAGACCAGAGTTAATTTTCCGGGTCGTTTTGATAAGGAATTAGCTTTATGCGAATCAGGTATATCAATTCTAGGAAGGCAAAAATTGAATGAGTTTGATGCAGGGGCTTTTGTAGTCGTGGAATTCGACTTCGACAATCATTTGAGTGTTGAACCCAAATTCGGCTTCTGAAGGGGAGGTTCAAAATTCATAATTTGCCAAGTTTTGAACATGGTGCCAATTTTTTAGACTCCAAAACTGTCTTAGACCTTGATAGCTTCAAGATCCCGAAACAGTGCATTGAAAAACTCGTATACCGATTCGGATACTTATTCGTGGGTATTTTACGAAATTCTGAAATTTTGACACCCTATTTTGGCACCCAATTCGGCTCCTAAAGCTAAAAACTTATACGAACCCTGAACTGCAGATTTGAATAGCTCGAAAAAAAAAACACCAATGCATGGATTACGATAAGTAAACCGGTTCTAGCTATGCTCTGAAGTCGGGACCGATCGCAAACTAATAAATATTGTCTCAAGAATTAAAAATTCGGAAATACGTCGCTTATACCCTAATTTTAGGCCGTAGAACTCGAACTTTTCATCAGTTTTGACTCTCGATTTTTTTCGCTCAAAACGCTCAATTGTAAGTTTTTAAATCATCAGTTTTGAGGTGAAAAACTTGCCCAGTGAAAAAACTAATTCGGAATTCGTGTTTAGCGTTCAAATTTAGTACGATCTCGGCACCTACATAAATGTTTTTAAATAATTTCGAAAAATAGAATTTTTATCTCAATGCTCTCTTCGATGATGAGCTCTGAGAAAGAAGAATTGGCAGAATGAAAAAACTAAGCCCGGATTCGTGTTCAACGGGTGAAACTACCTTGATTTAGACACCTTACACGATGATTTTACTCAAATTTGAAAATTTTTATTTTTTGATCGATTTTCAATGGTTATTGAAATGATTTTGAGCCAAAATTGAGAAATTGAAAATTTGAGAAAAACAGTCGTGTAAGGTGTCTAAATCGGGGTAATTTAACTCGTTGAAAACGAATCCGAGCTTAGTTTTCTCGTCGCGCCATTTTTATTCTCAAAAAAATACATAAAATCTATGCATTTCCTTCAACTTCTCGAAAATATTCGTTTAAAGTACCTAGATTGGGGTAAATTTATCTATCCAACTTGAATTTTAGATTAGTTTTTTCATCGGACAAGTTTTTCACCTCAAAACTGATGATTTAAACTTTCAACTAAACGTTTCGAGCCAAAAAAAAAAACTAGTTGGGTCAAAACTGATGAAAGATTAGAGTTTTTACGATTCGAAATTAAGGTATAAGCTGCATATTCCTGACTATATAATTTTTGATTCAATTTTCTCAGCTTTAGAAAAATGTTTGATAGTCTTAGGTTTGGACTATTGATAGAAGAATTATGAGTTGAAAAAAAAGTTGATTTTGACATTCATTCAGACTTATGAGCGGTAGTACGTGAATTTTGACCGGGTTTGGGATATTTTTGAGCAAAATGACGTCACTAAATGTGTTGACTCGCTCTATTAAAATATTGCTGGCTACCCCATTGATCAGCGTACCTTTTACTTATGATTATTTGCGATATTTGTACCAGTTTTACAAGCATTCTCAAAAACTGTTTGCATCTTTTACCTCGCATTTGTCAACTAAATTTTTCGTCCAGAGGACGCATATCTGTCTCGAGAAAAAACATATTTAATCAGCTCAATCTCTACGTTATTATAACCAAAGCGAATGAAAACAACGGAAAAAAGCGTAAATACGCACATAAAAAGGAGCGTAATAAAACTACGTGCTGCCGTGAAGCTTCTTCACCTCACTACCCTCCCCCTTCCACCGTCCTCTTCGCCCGTCGTTCGTTCGTCTTTATATTTCGTAATGCTCGCTCCGATTAACGAAATTTATTCATTTATTCAAAAACGTAAACATCGTCATTACGAAGAAAACCTCGTTAATGTTTACACGACGAGGCCAGTCTATAGGCGTCGCTTTCCATTAACATCTCGCCACCTCTCCCCCGACCCCTCCCCCCGGTCGTCTCGTTTCAAAAGCTGAATCCTGTGTGGCGCTCCTCTCACCATCAATCGCAGTACCGAGTTGCGAGCCGACCGGCCGTCGTCAAATTGCAAATTAAACGCGACATTTATCCGATTGGCGAACAAATGCTGGCAAAAAAAAGGATAAATGTGAACGTTGGTGTGTTTAATTTTTGGATTTTTTTTTGTGTCTGAAATTTCAAATAGAAAGGTGTGAAATGTAGATGGTTAAATTTTTTCACGCTTTTAACTCGACATTTTGGTCTGAAAGTTGTGCCCTTTTCGATTGAAATTTTTGGTAAAATTTTTCAGAGCTTTGGCAGCCAAATTACAGACTACAAAAATTCATCTCGTCGATTCGACGTTATTTCGTAACTTATGTTTACCCCTAGTCCATTCTGTTCTCATTCATCGAATTTACCGCAAAAGGCAATAATAAAACGTTCTAGTACATTATGGTTCAGTATGTCGATGTGGATCTCGAAAAAAAAAAAAAAAAAAGTTTACGTCGTGTGTGGGGGTTTTTGCGAATTTGCAGCGTGTTGTTTTTTTTCTTTCTCTGCGTCCCTTTCGTTTCACTTCGCTTTGTACGTTGGTCATCGGCTTATCACGTGTACTACTCGCATGGGAACGTGAAAAGACAGCTTTACATCCATCCATGTGTGCTGCCCTACATAGTCGCCCTATCACGTAGCTTTTTTTATTATCCTAACACGCCACGAGGCAGTACGAGGGCGGTTGTAGGTCTAGGTACAGTGTAGCGATAGCGTCGAGAAGTAAGGAGGTGAACTTAAGCTGAAAATATATCGTTACTTTTACGTTTAAGAAACAGTCAACAGCCTGCTGCCTGGTTGGCTGACTTTTTTTTCTTCCTTCACTTGATAGATGCTGCTGTACGGTTGAGTCATGAGCCTGTTTACGTATTTTAATGCAGAAGGCCTGTGCCACAGCCATCCGAGCCGAGGGTATGTTCATCTCGGCGTCTCTTTATTTTATAACCGAACTGTCTTACGAAATGTCATCTCGAGTGATGTTTATCCGGCCAGCGACGACGAAAATGGAAGAGAAACGCGATTAATTAAGACGAATTTTACGCGTACACGACATTAACGAGCGTCGACTTTTAACGACAAATTTACGATTTTCGTTGATGATAATAAAAGCTTTTGCTGGATTGCGTGAGCAGCACACGTTGGGTATATATGTGGACGTTAGCTTTCTGGTATTTTCTTACCCTCCTCCCTCCCAGCCTTTTTTTTGAGATTCGTACTACAGAGAGTATTGAGCTTCGTGGGATGCTCAGTGCTGGTAATTTTCCTTGTTATTCCAAGTGCAACGTGCTACGTACGTTTAGTTTTGACCGGTGACCAGGGTTGGCATGTAGAATGTAAAATGTATAATAAGATGTAGAATAAGACGTAGAATAAGTAAAGTAGAATAACCAAATGTAAAATGTAGAATCAGTAGAATAAGTGGAAAACCATTCAAAAATGAATAAGGTAAAATACCAGTTACGGATCAAGATACCAATTCCGGATCACTTTTTTGCCAGGCTGTATCTAGTACAGGAATTGTCCGATTGGAAAGCTACCAAAA
>FIZR01022433.1:0-14503 GCA_900060175.1 Ferrisia virgata
CCATAAAAATCTGTCCACTGATGTCAGTCCAATGATGACGTCACACTGTTGACAGTCCATTAATGTCATCCAATGGTGACGGTCAATTGTTGAAAATTTTTCCAGAATACGCTATTAAACATCTTTCTATGTTAATATTCTAATTCAGTGACCTCAAATTAGAAACAATTGATACTTTAATTCATTTTTTCCATATTTTTTTTAAATTTTGGCCATTTAAAGTGACTGGGGGGAGAGGGTCATATTAAAAAAAATAACGGATATTCAAACTCAGCGTCCACAAATTACTAATAATCGATGTATTACTTTACTTTTCCTGTTTTTTTGAATTTTAACCAAAATTAAGAACTTTTCTGTCTCTTGTTAATAGTTCCAATGTAATTGAATTTCATAGGAAAGTTATTTCAGAATAATTAAAGATTTGAGGCCTCACAGGCAGTTTGATAAATAACATCGTACACACATCCGAGAATTGGAGCCTGACATATATTTACCAGAAATAGAGTACGTTAGAATTTAGAATGAATTGTAAACCTTTTGTTAGAGTCTGAGATGATGAAATATATCTCATATGAGCACTGGAGTAAGATAGAAAAAGGAGATAGTTGAGAATGGAGCTTAGTTGGCTGGGGAAAATAGGAACAGTGTTTAAGGAAGCGAAGTTTTGAAATTGTCAGAGGAGGTGGTGCACTGCATTGCAGGAGTGTATTAAATTTTATTCGTTTTTAAAAATTAACAATGAGCAATTATCTCATTTATGTAGCGATATTAATTAAGTCGTATGTGTATACGGATACGATATAGGCAGCTTATTTGACAAAATTGTCAATTTACCGAAGGCGGAACACCTTAATGCCTACAGACATACGTGCGTGTATCATAAGAAAGCACCTAATAGGCAACTTATTCTGCTCGTATGTAGCGTAGATAAACTGATAAAGTTAGCTAATAACGTCGCCTACTTCAAGTATCCAACTACCTATCTAGTATAATAAGAAACTACGGTCGATAGGTAGCTTATTCTAAGTGTTTAGTATACCTACAAAATAACAGTATAAACGCGAGTAAATTCACACGCTGCAGAAAGCCTTATCACTGCATAAAGATTACATTAAAGTACATAAAACGTTGAAATAGAAGTAAAGTAGTTACGACTCTGCGTAAAATGCCAACGGCAATGGTTAAATTTCAGTACCACTGCCGATAAGAAGCTGCAAAAATTGTCTGGAAAGTTAATTTAACATTGTATACTGGTATAGTGTACAGTGTACACCGTTTGTACTACTCGTAGCACTAAACATACCTAAGCTTTTAGTTTAATTTATGCCTTTTATCCTTATATAAACTTGGAAAGTAGCCAAGCATTGACTAGTTGTACCGCAGTGTGTAAGTTTATTAGATATTAGTAAGGCGGTCATACATGATGAGTATTTTATTAAAATTATAATAGCGCATCCTTTAGCCTTAGGTCGTTCGTACCACCGAGAGCGTGTTTTTAATGGCTTTGAAAAACTAAACGCAGATGTGTTTGAAGTTTGAATAACGAATAAATACTCGACTAAAGGCTAAACGAGTGCCCGATATGTTTTTCACGTTTTATACACAAAAATACCTACCGCCTACGAGTACCTACTACTTACTACATAGATGTATACCTATCCTACCTATATCATACAAGAGAGGTATTGATTAGAAATCAGATCCATTCTAACGTAAAAGTGTTCTTGAGCTTTCGAGAGGATAGTAATTGTCGTTTTTGTTTCCATTGTGTGCGTACTGCGTAGTACCTATGTCTTTTCTAGGTTAATCTATGTTAAAAAAAAAAAAAAAGAACACCAGGTCGAGTGTTGTAGTTGGTTTGATGATACCTACTATTTGTGTTTTAAAAGCTGTATCGTGCCACACTCAATTTTCATCCTTGTTCAATTTCTTTCTTTCTTTTTTTTTTTGCTTTTATTTATCAGGCGCGAGATGAATCCTAGATAAGGGATTCATTCTACTTTTATCCTGTTGCAGAACGTTTGTGAGATGTATTTTGAAAGCCCTTAAATCATTAGATGGACCTCGAAATGAAAATGTGAAAATATGTTTCAGTCACGATGAGTGATTTATTTTATGTTCATTTCTTTTCAAAGTCGTTTTAATATTCTTCAAAAACAGACTTTGAAATTTGATAATTCGTGTAAAATGATCGTGTAAAATGTGTAGTTAGGGTAATCTGACTTACTGAGTCAGTTTTTTCTTCTGAGTTTTTCTCAGCCTAATTTTCCATGTCATACTGTCAATGAAAACAAGGCTATTACAGTCTATCGACCGACAGCGGTTGGGGAGGGGGAATACCAACAAAATTCGTTTTGGGGTTCTAGAAAGCCATTAAGAAAATTTTTAGCCATGCCAGATATTCATTTATTTATCCCCCCCCCCCGAACATAAAAATTACATTTTCTGCTCAATACTGACCAAAATCGCTCCAATTCAATCAATCGGCTCAGTTTGGAAGTGGATTAGATATATATGAGCGGTGATGACTTTGGATCAAAATTCAGTTTTGTCCCATTTTGAGGGAGGGGGTGCTGAGGGGCTAAAAACACAAAAGTTGGCCTTTCTTAAGCTGATCGATATAAAATTAAAAATTGTGTAACATATCCAAAAATAAACTTTTTAGGTCGATTAGGAGGGGAGATATGAGGGTTTTTTTCTTTTTGACCTTGAAAAAGGGCTGTTCCTTCCCTATCACCCCACCAAAATGTGCTAGGAAGTTGAAATTCGGTATCTAAATGTGCCTTTTGAGTTTTCCGACTTTTTTGCTTCGTTGCATCCCCTCACAGCTCCCAAAATATGTTTTTTTGGGCAGGTTTTCTCATTTTTTAAGTTATTTGAGTATGCTCTCTTATAACTCTCCTCCAAATAGAGCTAGAAACTTGAAAAGGAGAATTTCAACTTATTGCTGTAATTTGGAGGGGAGATATGGACGAAACAACCGGTTCTCAAGGTGAAAAAGGAAAAACACTACATCTCCCCTGATAATTGATTTGATGGGCTAAGTTCTGCATACAGTATGTTTTATAAATTTGGATTTTGTATCAACTGGCTTAAAAAGAAACAAATTTTGCAATTTTTCTTCCTCAGCATCTACCTCGTCCCAGTTTGGGCACAACTGAATTTTAAACCGAGATCATTGCCACTCAATAATATCAAATCCACCGCCAATTTAAGCCTACTACATAAATTTAATTGATCTTGATCAGTATTAAGCTGAGCAAATGATTTTCAGTTTGGTGGGGGGGGGAGAGGATAGAAAATGCATAGATTATGCTTTTCGTGCTTGATTTTCATAAAATAAAGATTTTTGAACTGTTCATTCATAGAATAAGAAAAGGAGCGCTCTGGGAAAGTAGAGAAACCGGTAAATATTGAAGTGAATAGATGATGAAACCCCAAAAGGCATTTCAATGACCTATACTAAATCTGCGTACCGAATTTCAACTTCCTAGATCAATTTGGAAGGGAGTTATGCGAGGAACAAACTCAAAACATAAGAAAACTCGCTCAAAAAACTATATTGCTGGTCCGTAGGGAGGTGCAATGAGTCTGAAAAGTCGAAACCCTCAAAAAGACACATCTATAGCCCATATTAAGTCTACATACTAAATTTCAACGTCTCGCCTCAATTTTTAGGGGTGGAAAGGGGAGGAACAACCCTTTTTCAAGGTCAAAACGGTGAAAAACCCTCCTACTTCCCCTCTTAATTGACTTGAGAAGTTGATTTTTGGATATGTTATGCAACTTTTGATTTTCTATCAATTGGCTCAACAAGGGGCATTTTTTGCGTTTTTGACCTCTCAGCTTCCTTCCCCCAAATAACGGCATAACTGAATTTTGACCCAAGTTCATCCCCACTCATATATATCTCATTTACCGCCAAACAGAGCTTACTAACCAAATTGGAGGACGGATTTTGTTGATACCACCACCCCCTCCCCCTCCTTCCTCCCAAAATGGTTGTACGTCGATAGACTTTTTGATACTAATTTCCGAAAATAATCTTGGCCTTGTAGGACCCCAAAACGGATTTGGTTGATAACTGCCTTTATCTGTCATACATCGATAGTCTGTAATAGCCAGGTTTTCATTGAAAATATTGCATACAAAATCGGGCTAAAAAAATCATTCAGGTGATGTAAATGTATACCTAAAAAATTAACATTTTGTAAGACCAAAATCATTCAAGTGAAGAAGTTGAAAATTTAGCACCCATCTAATTTTGACTTGCTGAATATATTTTTGGCATTTTCCAACCGATCTGGAGCCTGTAGAAAAAATCTACCTTTCTGCAGGATTTTGAGTGAGTTTTTTGATGTTTTCAAAATATGAACTAATTAAAAAATAAACTTTGGTATTCGCCTCTTGGAATTCTCTGGAAAAATTCTAGAAAAAGATAATTTTTTTTCGAGGGTTCCAAAGTAGCTATAAAATTCTAAAAATGGATTCAGCAGGTAAAAATTAGGCAAATACGAAATTTGTAACATCCTCACTTGAATAGTTTCGGTTTCACAAAATGTTATTTTTTTAGCTACATATCAACGATAAATGTTTTTTAAAATTTTTGAAAATTCCCCAAATAGTTTGGTTTTGTGTCATTTAAATTAAAAGTGGCCGATGTGGGAGGTTACCTTATTAACTCCACTGTCTCGTTCACTCCGTAAAGCAGATTTATGCGTATCATTGAAAAATTCTACTAAAAACGTTGTATTGTCGTAAAAGTTGTCAAGCCTCGAGTTCAATTTTCTAAGATTTACGTTTACATTTGACGGATAAAAAATTCACCTGTCTACATTAGCCAGTGTTATATATTCGCGCACACGTGTTTTAAAATGTAAAATAATATCCCTAATTACGATAAATTGTTTTTCGCAGGTGATGCAGAAATCTTGCAGATGCTCGTTCATGTACGGTGATCTGACTGACAAAGAAACAATGGGCAGAATAGACGAGTGTTTGGAGAAACAACTGCACGATCAGTTGGAAATATTATTATACAAGAAAAATAGTAAGTGCTCACGTATCGTACACCTATCGTGCCTCAACTTATTTTCACCAACTTGAAGAAGATTTAAGCGAAATGTCAAGCTCATTTATTGGTACGCGTATATACATTTAGACCGTACCGTACCGTACCTATATGAGCTAGCGAGAGGTTAAAAAAAAAATGGTAAAGGCACCAAGAGGCCAAGAAGACGGGGAGGAGACGACAATAAATACGTATATATGCCACTGGTAACAAAAGTTTTTTTCTCTCTTTCTTTCCGTTACGATAAACAAGAAAGACTCATATATCTTTTTCAAATTCTCCATTAGTACATTGGCGTTTCCTTATTTTTCGTAAAATACGTCGCGAAATCAATTCCAAGATTTTTTTTCGGCTATACAGATACACATCACATACATACACTAGATATTATACCTAGACTCACATACATACATACATACATACATAAATCGAAGTGAATACAATCGAAGGGAATATTTCGTTAAATACATTATTCATCGATTCGACAACGTAAACTACAATATTTAAATTGAATAACGTCTAATTTACTATTTTATATTGCTATTCATTGAAATCTGACATAGTGAATCTATTTTCGTCACAGTTTAGATATTTTGTCAAACTGAATGATGTAGATGGAATATTGTGAATTTTTTTTCTTCAGCGCTTACGAACATGTTTACACAATCGTAGTATTTTCGATATTAGTAAAGCCTTTTCAGATTTTAACTCGATCAAAATTCACGGAATTCCGAAATTCCGTATATACATTGCATATTTTGCCCCATGTTGGGTGCTAGGGGGTGTGCAAAGTTTGATTTTTTTGTAATTACTTCCCAAATAACGCACTTACGAAGCAATTGTTGAAACAAAAGTTGTAGAGTATTAAAAAACAAACATTTTTACCTCTTTGACTTTTTTCCATAAGAGGTTGTGGGGAGGAGCTGGGGCGTTCTGAAAAAAATAGTTTTTGAAAATCTACAATTGACACAAATAATTCTCACAAATTTTTTTAATTCAATTTTAGTATAATTTTTCTCATATAGTACTTCCCACTATCGTGCAAAATTGGAAAAATGTTGGATCATCGTCTCCTTTTCTCAAAGTGGGGGAGGAGGGCTTCAGTAGTAAGGGTAGAGAGGATTCAATGGAGCTAAAAAGTTGAGAATCCCAAAAAGCACATCTACGAAATTTACTAAATCTACTTACCAAATTTCAACTTCCTGGCTCAATTCGGAGAGAATAAGAAACCCCAAGCAAAAAACTACATTTTTAAGGATGTGAGAGTAGTGGGCTGCAATAAGGCTAAAAAGTCGAGTTATCCCCTGCCCCCCCCCCGCAATGCATATCTAGGGACCCAACTAAACGTACATACCAAATTTCAACTTTATAGCTCCATTTGGAGGGAGCATATGCGAGGGAAAAAACTCAGAAAGTAAGAAAAACAGCCGTGAGGGGACGTTATGGGTCTGATAAGTTTAAACTCTCAAAAGGTACATCTATGGTCTCTAAAAAATGCATATACCAAATTTCAACTTTTTAGCTCAATTTGGCAGGGAGATAAGGGAAGAACAGCCTTTTTTCAAGGTCAAAAGGTAGAAAAATTCTCATATCTCACTTCTTAATGGACCTAGAAAAGTGATTTTTAGATATGTCATACAACTTTGGATTTTCTATCGATGGGTTTAAAAACTAATAATTTTTGCAAATTTAGCACCCCAGCACCCCCTCCCCCAAAATTTGGGTACAACTGAATTTCGACCCAAGGTCATCTTAACTCCAGCATATCAAGTGACCCGTTAATCGAAGCCTATTCCTCAAATTTGATTGATTTTGGTCAATATTGAGCTGAGAAAATAATTTTTCAATTTCGGAGGAAAATAAATAAAAGAATTAATCAAAAAAAAAAAAAAAATAAATTTGAAAATAAGTATCGGACTTGGTCAAAAATGGTTACAATGGTCTTCTAAGGCCGTAAAACGAATTTTGTTGATATTTCCCCTTATTTGCCATAAGTTGATAGACCGTAATAGCCTGGTTTTCATTGACAATATGCCATGTAAAACAGACTGAATAAGTGACACTTGAACATTCCTCCAAAAATGAATAATTTACAACTACGCAAGCCAGATATAAATTTCAGCGAGCCAAAAATGAAATGAGTCTTATACAGGAGTTTTTGTGGACTGAAAATTCGATTTTAGCAACCATATGCGCGTTGGAACTAACTTGGGCTTTTAAAGGGGCGGTTCATAGTCCGAAATTTGCAAAAATTTTATTGCCTTAGACCTCAATAGTTTCAAGATCCTAAAACAACGTTTTGGGTTATCCATGTATTAAGTGATATAATCATTTGTGTGAATTTTCCAAAAGTTTAAAACTTCAACTCCCATTCCGGGGCCCAATTTGAATCTACTGTCCCAATGTTTGTCTTTTAACGCTCTACAACGTTCGTCTAAACCAATTTTTCGAATTTTTCAGCATAACAGACTTATCTCTTGAGAAAGTTTCAATTTTTTGTAGGACGTCTCCCCCCCCCCCCCACTATGAGAAAATAACACGGTCCAAAATTGTTCTTATTATATATAATAATTGAAAACACTATGAAGGAAAAATTTTACTTACAGCAAATTAAGCAGATTTTTGAGAACTGTTTGTGATAGTAGGAAATTTTCTAACATTTTTTTTTTTTTCTAAACACCCTGGCTCCTCCACACGACCTCTTGGTAAGGAAAGTCAAAGAAGCAAAAATGTTTATTTTTTAATTCGCTATAACTTTTGTTTCAACATTTTTTTCGTGAGGGCGTTAGTTGAAAAAGTGAATACAAAAAGCACTTCCTTGCCTCCCAAAAAGGAACAAAATATGCACGAATTTCAGGGAAATCTGGGAATTTTAAAATACCTAATTCACGGTACCTATAAATGAAATCTCCACTTTCGTTTAAATTTTGATCAGGTTTGTACTATTTTTGAGCAGAAATAACCGCTACATATATTACATATTTATCTACCTAAGGAGAATAATATAAGTATACTTTATGATTATTTTTTGGCTTACTTTTTAAGTGTGTAATGATACGATGATTGTGATTTCAGAAACACCAATATGGTTATTACTACAAATCGCTCCGATTAAAAATGAACGAGATTTGGTTGTTTTATTTTTATTAACTTTCCGAGACATAACGGCTCTCAAACAACCTATTGAGACTGATGATACTAAAGGAGGTGAGTATTTTTGATTTAAATAATTTATTCCAACAGAGAGAAAGGGGTTTTTAAAAAAAAAGAACACTGGTACATTTCGTATAAAAATTATGTTATACGAGATTGAAAGAATAAATATTCACCGGCGGCATATCTGGGTATACCTAATGTCGAAAAAAAAAAAAAAAAAAAAAACAGGAAATTGAATGTTTCACAATGATATATTTTTGTTGTAATCTGATCCGAGTATACTGGTATTTTGAATACATACAATACAAAATACACCAGATATTCTGAAATCGTATGCGAATAATTTGCATACACATTTCAATAAATAAATAAAAATATTAAAAAAAACACACACAAGCCGGAGAATTACATATACATAACGTTTAATATATTGAATGTTTTTGTACATGGTGAATGTTAAATTTCTATATGTACGTTATGTTAAAATGTGCGCTGTGTTACATGTGTCGTTTTTGTGTTTATTGCCATATTATGATGATGTTTCGCTCTTCTGTGCACTCTCTAACTTTTTCTATCTGTGCAAAAATTTGTGCGTATGCATGAGTGCGTTATAATGATTAAAACTAGACTTATTATAAACGATTAAAAGCCAAACAAAACCGGCGACGGTGTAACACTAAATAATATTTTTACATTGGGTATCATTAATAATGCAGAAATACGTAGGTACCTATTCGTTGTTGCATTGATCAATATTTAAACTGACTGATAATACCTTTACTTAGGCAGCTAAAGGAAAAAAAAAAGAAAAAAAGAAATAACGTGTAATCTAACGTCAAATTCAAGGCTATCGAAAGCATGATATAAGCTCGAAATTTCATTTTGTTCGCGATATTTTTTGCTAGTATATTTCTATATGGAAAAAATTAAGATATAAATTAAATACGAAGTTTACTTATTATGAATTTAATCTTGATTTACGATAGTTTGATACATATTAAAACGTATTCAGATTCATTCCAAATTAATGTCGATACTAAAATTCATTTCGAATAAACCGATATAAGTAATTTACGTAGGTACTTATTTATTTAGATAATAACTGCAGTTTAAAATTATTAAAAAATTCATAAAAGAATGTCCCATTTAAATTTCTTATTAAAATGAGGCGTCCATTCGACGTCATTAATATGCATTATACACGGTGTTTCATAATTGAATGCAGTCCTTTCAAGGACGAGTAATACAACCGTAACCATGTTCATGTGAAATCATTTGCCTAAAGTTTGAATTTCAACAGATGTGATAGATAGGATAACGTCACATGCAGGCTTAAAGCCTATAGCAAGTGTTGGTTTATATTTAATTTGAACTTAAATAGGTAGGTGGCTGAAGAAATTTTCCTTTCAACTGTTCGCTTTTCTTCACCTTAATTTCAAAATAATTCACGAGAATTTATTTTTGAAAAACTGAAAATAATATTAAAGCAAATTAAGTTATCAGTTCACTGAACCGTGGTACACTTTTACTACCTGATTGAAAAAAATTAGAAAAAAAAAGCATCGCGAAGCAATTCTTTTTCAGCGTGATCTTTGTAAAATATAAGAATTATGTGGATTGAAAAAAAGCACCGTCCATCAAAATTCCACTTTTAAAACCCTGCTTAGTTGGAGTCTTCGCTTCGCTAGGGCAGCTCGCAATACCAAAATACTACATTTTCGAGAGTTTGAGGGAGAAGGGGCAATGAAGCTGAAAAGTCGAAATCCCCAAAACACACATACGAGACATATACTAAATCTACATATCAAATTTCAACTTGATAGCTCAATTTAAAAGGGAGTTAATCGAAGAAAAAAATTAAAAAAATAAAAAAAGCCCTCAAAATACTACATTTTTGGGGCTGTAAGCGATGCAATTGGGACGAAAATTCGAAACCCCCAAAAAAACACAGCTATAACCCCTATCCTGTCTACATACCGAATTTCAACTACCTAGCTGAATTTAGAGAGGGTATGGGAGGAAGATCCCTTTTTCAAAGTCAAAAAGAGGAGAAACACTTGTATCTCCCCTCCCAATGGACCTAGGAGAATGACAACTTTAGATTTTATATCGATTAGCTCAAAAAGAAACAATTTTTATTATTTTAGCCCCTGAACGCCCTCTTCCACAAATTTGGGTTTGACTGAATTTTGACTCAGGGTCTACCCCTTTTTGAGAACATTACATCCACCGTTAATCTATGCCGATTTCTCAAATTTTATCGATTTCGGTGGGTATCGAGGTGAGCAAATAATTTTCAACTTCGGGGGAAAATGATGAAAATAAATATCTGGCATGGCCAAAAATGATCGTTATGGTTTTTTAGGATCCCAAAACGATTTTGTTGATATTTCCCCCTCATACAGAGATAGGTTGACATTTAGCGTAGAGGAGGATGCGCTTAAATTTACCTGTCCTACTACTGGGAAAAAAATTAATACTCCATAGTAGTGGGGCAGAGAAAGATAGTTATTTTGAAAAATTATTATATATCAAGAAATAATTATTAATAAAATTTTAAATCTTCATACCAAATTTCAACCCTCCAGCTCAATTTGAAGGGGAGTTATGCGTGCCACAAAGTTGAAAAACAAGTAAAATCGGCCAAAAAATTACATTTGGGAAATTTCCAAAAAGCATATCTAGAGTCTTTACTAAATGCACATACCAAATTTCAACCCTTTACTTGCATTTGGAGAGGAGATATGTGTGGAAAATCCTCTTTTCATTGTCTGAAATGAAAAAAAAAACTTTTTTTCTTCGCAATTGATATGGGAGGTTGATTTTTGGATACGTTATGCGACTTTTGATTCTCTGTCGACTAGTTCAAAAAAAAAAATATTTGCAATTTTAGCCCTTAATGACCCCTACTCTATATTTAGGGATAATTTAATTTTGACCGGAGACCATTCCCACTCAAAAATATAAAATATACTACATACTGTCATTCTAAGCCTGTTTTGGTCGATATCAAGCTAAATGAATGATTTTTGGATGGGGGGGGGGGGTAAATAAATAAAACGAAATTTGATAAATATTTTACATGGCATAGCCAAAAACGCCCTTAATGGTCTTCTAGGACACAAAGATGGATTTTTTAATGCTGCCCCTCCATCAGGTGTAATTCGATAGTTCATAATAGTCTGGTCTTCAGTGACAATATGACAAAAAACTTGTAAAGTCGGACTAACCAGGCTACTATTTTTGGACAGACACTCCAAATATTTATTTTAATAGCCTGCCGAAGTATAAATTAAAATACTCGACTGGACAGCGACCAGAATTTTTAAAGTTTGGCCAATATTAAGCTTAAGTTGGCGGTGGTTTAGATTCATATGAATAGAGAGAGATACCCTTTGGTCAAAATTTAATCATTTACAAATTCCGGAAAGGGGCGTTGAGGGTAAAAATCGTTCGTTTTTAAACCAATCTATAGCAGATGAAAAACTGCATCACATATCCAAAAATCAGCTTCCTAGAATAATTAGCAGCGAAGAAATAGAGGTTTCATCTTTTTTTTCGGCTTAGTTTCATTCAGGCGTAGCGTGTATTTACGGCAAACTGAGTATGCAATTTTATTCACATAAAAAGTATCCATATTTTCGTTAGAGATTTAGAAGGCGTTCTAAAATCTAGATATACTTTTTTTGGTTTAAACTATTCGCCCCATTGTTTTTAATCGCTTTTCGCGGGGAAGGGGGAGGTGTAAAACCTAATTAGCATGGAGTATTCCCTCCTCCACCTCTCCCTTCAGAGTTCAATATCTGCGCTTAACAAATCATTGATAACAAAAATGCATCCACAAGAGATATGGGAATTTTTCTCGTTTTTGATATTGAAAAAAAAGTATCTTCGCTTAACTCCTCCCCCTCCCTTCCTTCATTTGAGCTAAGAACCAGAAATTTGGTATGCACGAGTAGATTTAGTAAATTCTGTAGACGTAACTTTATGAATTTTTTTTTTCGACTTTTCAACTCCATTACACTCCGACCACTAGAAAAAAGAGAAAATAACGAAAAACGATGGTTAATAGACTAAAGTAAATGTACTTCACGCATTACATTGAGAATTTGCTAAAAAAATTTTAATAAGTAGTGTAAAAAAATGTTGAAAGAACATAAAAGAAGAACACTTTCTAAGTATGCTTGTAAAATGAGTCGTGGCGGTTGAAGTTGAAACGTTCAGTTGAATCGTCTAAAGTTGGTGCTCCAAATATTTCTGATTAGCGAGGAAGGGATAGGAACGTTTTTCAAAAAAAATTTCTAGTTTTTTTTCAGAAAGTTGTGAAAAAATATTAAGAGTGACGAGGAGTGGTGGTGAAAACTTACACCAATCATTATTTCAGGTAGAAATATATGAAGTGACTATAACTCCGAAAGGAGGAGGGTGGGGTGCTCAGAATTTTTTTACATCGAGCTACACTATCAAGGGGCATTAGATCAAAAATCGGGGGCTGGGGCCGAAATCACTCCTTATCCGGCTGTACCCTTTAAACTAAATAGCTCAGTTATTAAATACTGATTATACTTAGCTAATAAACTATCTATGATAATAATAATAACGGTTAATTAATGAACTAAATTGAAAAGATTAATATTTTTTGTATTACTTTGTACTTGATTTGAAATTCTTGAATTCTTATTATTGCTGTTAGATTTCTTGTATCGTGTTTCTTAATTATTTTGCTTGAATACGCTGTGGATT
Organism: Ferrisia virgata; assembly: GCA_900060175.1. Lineage (NCBI taxonomy): Eukaryota > Metazoa > Arthropoda > Insecta > Hemiptera > Pseudococcidae > Ferrisia > Ferrisia virgata. The sequence goes on from FIZR01022433.1 coordinate 12,971, forward strand.
AATATTTTAATGTAACGAAATGTCTCCTATAAAATATATTACCATGAATATGTACTTAAGCTCTTTGAGTATTGCATACACCTATTGGAGAAAAAAAACACAGAATTTGACGATTCATTTTTTGAACTTTCAAATAAAAGTCAAAAATCCAACAAGCTTCATTAATCCTAAACTATTAAAAAAAATAATAATAAATATACTTAAAATATTCTTTACTTTTCTGAGAAAAATATTCTCGTTAAAAAAAATGATTTATTCGTGATAAAAATTTATATTCAAATATTCGCTACATAAACTAGAATTTTTTTTTCTCATTTCAACTATAAGTACATATTTTGAGTAACATGAGAAATGTTTTTTCTCGAATAAAGATTAAGTAGTACGTAGATACGCGATAGTGAAATAAATTTTTTTACGTTGTACTCTCCATTTTAGTGCAGTAAAAATAAAACTGATTCGTTTCTCTTCTTCTTCTCTACTGAGTACTTCTAGGTACATCTATTCTGCTATGAGAACAAAAAATCGAGTAGATACCTATGCTATAAACTTCCATTAACGTAGAAGATTTTATAGTGATGTACGAATACGATGCATGTATCTGTTGGATGTTTGCATTTTGTACATTGAAAGTTGCTTCAAAAATGTGACGCTTGATAAAATGGAAGAAAAAAAAATTGACTGAAAATTTCACTCTATATGTATATAGGTACCTACATACTATACTGTCATCTGTGAAACTACGCTTTTTCAGATTAGTACGTGTTTTTTTTTGTTGTTTTTTTTTGTTAGAATAAGAATAACGCTCGGCTTGTTCTATGTGTCTTTTACGAAGTAGAAATAGTTACATCTGACACAAGTTAACATCAATGTCAGAAGTCATCCTTGTTTAGTTTCTTTTATTCGTATTTTTGTTTTTCTGTTGTTGTTTTTTTTTTTGTGGCGTTGCATGCTGAGTGTTCGTTTTTTCTTTTGTTTTATGATACTGACAGCTGGAGATCTGTTAGCAGGATTAAGTAAATTTGCCAAATTAGCGAGATCGGTGACTCGTAGCAGATCGGCCATTGTTTCACATGTACCTGCCATCAAGGATCCTATCAAACATTCGAATTTTGGGCATGTAAGTGTTATGGATGGAAATTGCACTCGGATTAGATGGATAAAAACATGATTAATCCAGAAAGGCGAGATTTGACTCAAAAATCTATGGTTTTTTACAAATTAAAAGCGTATAGTTTTGGGGGAAAAAACATCGCATTGCGTTTCTAGACCCATTACTATATCTTTTTTTTTTTTTTCGGCGGGCCTCATTCCCAAGCTTAGCTAGGTGAGGTGTGTTTATTGGTAATATTTAGTGCAATCTTAAATTATGCAACTTACTTTCTTCACCTGATACCTAATGGTTTATTCAGGATGAGAGGTATATACTACCATTAAACTAATGAGTATGAAATTGACCTGGACTAAAAATCACTACCCACCGTGGTAGTAGAAAACCATGGTCGATTTTACAAACTGTGATTTAAAACAGTTTTT
>FIZR01022436.1:0-16646 GCA_900060175.1 Ferrisia virgata
GTCAAGGAATCATAAAACTATATAGCTTTTGGACTGAAATTCGGCCTGAAAGGTGAGGAGAGAGGGAAGTTTGAAATTTGAAATTTGAAATTTCACCATGTGCATATATATTTAAACATACGTATCGATGTAAGAATTTCGTGATATGCTGATTTAGGGTGAAGAAATTGTTCATCTCTCCGATTGGGATGTATTTTCGGTGTGGGGGGGGGGTGTCACCTATCTTGACCTTACATTTTAAAGTTGGTCGAATTTTGTTGTTTTTTTTTGGAAATCTGCAAACGAGGAGATCATAATAGTGCAAAATTACCATAAAACGAAGTTGTATAAATTTCATCCGGTCAATTCAATTTTTCAAGCTTGCAAAACTCACTCAAAGTTCAAAAATTTTTTTTAATTAACAAAAAAATCGAAAACAAATTTTTTTTGAAAATTTTTATCAAAAGTATAATTGTTATACATATTTGAACTCAAAAGAATCGTGGTTGGGGAATTTTTGCCAGTTCTTCTTTTTTCGAGAGTTTTTAAAAAATGTCATTTTTTGAGTTTTTTCACCATTTTCTAAAAAACCACGAAGGAGAAGTTTTTTTAAGGAACGTTTTACTGAAATGGACGCAGGAGATCAATTTTGGGCGATTAAGCACAATATTTCAATTTTATCCCTTATAGACGATTTTTCAGGGATGCTAAACGAATGGGTTTTCCGTGTTTTTTCAGGAATTTTTCCATATTAAAAAATTTTTTTCAATAAATTCTTTGTAAAATTGACTGAATACACTTACCTTCGTTCATTCAAGATCTATTTCCTCAACTTTTACTCTTTTCAAGGGTTCTCAATTGGTATTCTGGCAAAAAAAAAAAATACAGTAGAAAAGGTTAAAACTATTTTTTTTAATCAAAAATTGGCTCCGAGAGTCCAAAGTTGATAAAATTTGTTCCTTGAGATGAAATTTTTTTTGAAAAATTTTTTTTTCAATTTTCAATAAGTTTATTTTAAAATACGTAAAAAAAGACATGTTTTGAGTGATCCTGAAAAATCATCTGAGGGAGATAAAATTTTTTAGTATTGCGTTTAATAATCTAAAGCGTTTCTCAAAAAATATTTCTTTCGTCATTTTTCACAAAATCGTGAAAAAACGAAAAAAGTCTAATTGTTTAAAAACCCAAGAAAAAAGCGGAAATGGCAAAAATTTCCCAATAATGATCCTTTTGAGTTCAGATATACAAAATAATTCTAGTTTTGTGAAAAAATTTTTGAACTTGAAGCGAATTTTGCAAGTTTAAAAAATAGAATTGGGAGTGCAATGAAATTTTTACCATACCTTCTTGAGGTCATTTTGCAACTATTATGACCCCCACCGTTTGCCGATTTCCAAAAAAGAAAGCGAAATCCGGCCCACTCCAGTACATAGGCTAGGTACCTTTGGATCTGTTAGCTTCGTTTGGTAGCACATTTCATGCAATTAAATTCTTACACTTGGTTTTAGGTAGCTGAAAATTAAAAGAATACATTTCGCAAGATTTTTCGCTTCAAAAAAAAGAAGAAAAAAAAATAAATAAATAAAAATAATAAAAAGAAGTATTATGAAAAACCATCTCTAAAACAACCAACTTATTCGTAAATAAAGCGTACGTTTATTAAAGACAATGCAATTTATAATGCAAAGAAGCTAGGTAAAAGAATAAAGCGAGTGGGATGTTAAAAGAAAAGAAAAACAGAAGGGAAAGAACAACAGTTTTATTACTTTCATCGGGGGAATCCCTTGGTGAAAAATCATGGCGCCGGCATCAAATGACTCCATATTAACGAATGAGAGTAGGCAGTAGGCACAGTTTAGGTACTATATATAATATACTTACTTCTAGTAGGCCTGTGTACCACCAGCAAACCAGTGCACAGTACTGACGGCGTTGCTGTATGCTGGAGAAAGAACTACAGAGCTTCACTCTATAGTGAGTGTATGTACGATGCTTTGCGATGCGATGGTCCAAATTAACTATACAGCTTATATATACCCTCTAACCCTCATATTTTAACTCGGCGACTTCCGCACGTTGTAAAACGACGGTTTATTTACGATTAAATCGTAATTTCGAGATTGGTTTTTGTTTATCTTACACCGTGTTGTCAAAATCTCTCCCCAATGCGCGCGTTAATCTTATTCCCGCGTGGTAGAAGACTTTGATATATCGACGATTACTGAGACAAGTATTAGGTCTAAAATGAAAACGAAAAATGAGAAGAAAAAAAATTGTTGTTGAAAGATATCTAAGAGAACCCCGGAAAGCGTGATGATGCTGTATCGGGGGGTTTATTATTTTTAAATGTAATAACAATAACCCTCGATTGAGTTGTGTATCACAAAGAGTTTTTACTTTGTTGAATATTATTACGTTTCTATTTCTATCACTTTTGGATACGCAGTATATAATTGCAATATGATGCCTTTGTTTATAATACGATTACTTCATCGTTACGTTACTGGTACAGTTATTTGGCTCTTAATAGATTTGTTATTACATTGGTTCTAACAGCACCACCATGGTATTAATTGTTCACCTTTTTTATGGTTTTAAATTCTTTTGAACGCTAAGGGTACTCTTTTGTTACCAGCGAGCTATATTGTTACGTTTTTGTTATGGTTATTATACGTTATTTTTATTTTGTTATTAACGACAATTTCATTTATGTGTAAGTTCTGGAGGAGGGGGTGAAGTGGGGGGGGTGATGGTGAGAGTTGTGCTAAAAGTATGCTACAACATTCTAACAGAGATGTTGCACTTAGATATCATGGCACTTGAAATACTACTTTTGAGTCATCTAGGTACCATGAGTAATTGAGTTCAGACATTTTGGTATCATGTTCAGACATCAGGGTGTCACATTCAGGCATCAAAGTACAATATTGCGACATCAAAGTGCCATGATATTTTCCATTTAGATGTCATACTACCACAAGGTATCACGTTCACATTCCTGGTAGCCAATTTTGCTTCAAGGCACCATATTCAGACATCAAAGTACCATGAGTTACTGTGTTCAGATTTCAGACATTATGGTACTGTGTTTGAGCGTCGAAATATTGTAAGGAGATCAGCCAAGGACCGTATTCAAAAAAAGAGGTACCATATTGAGACATCAGAGTAGTGTGTTCAGACAATTGTGGTGTCATGATATGTGCTGGCTTCAGATATCACGGCACTGTGTTCAGAGTTTAGATATCGAGGTACCAGCACATTTGTATGTTCAAATACCATTTCAGATTTAAAAGTGGTATATCTAACCAAAAATTAAGAAATTGAGGTGCCATGTGTTCAGACTCCATGACATTGTGCTCTGAGTTTAGACTTCCAGGTATCACGAGGTACTGAGTTCAGATATCGAAGTACCATGAAAAACTGAATTCAGATACGTGTCATGGTGCCATATTCAGACACCAGAATATAATGTCAGAACCATATTCAGACATCCTATTAGCATAAGGTATCGCATTCAGAATTCGAGATACCATATTTTGACATTAAGAGTACCATGTTCAGTCGTCAAAGCGTCACATATCATCGAGTTCAGACATCATGGTACCATGTTCAGAGTTCAGATATGAAGGAGTCAAGAAGCACAGCTATTCAAATCCTGTTCAGGCATTAAAGTATTTGAGTAGTTCCATTGCGTGATTTTAAATGGACAGTTTTTTCCGTATTAGTTTAAAAGATTGAAAAAGTTATTGAAATAGAGAAAAAACGTTGAAAATTGTAACTAACAAATTTTCATTAACCACTTTAAATTCATATTGAACAATCGCATGAAAGTTTGATGGCGGTAGTTGAAGAACATAGTTAAGCACTTCGACTTTGTGCTATGTGTAATTTGGCATTTTGGCACTTTCATGCTATGTTTTCACTCCATCTAACCTCTAAGAAGAATAAAAATTCAAATTTTGTTGAATATGTTTTACGCTGCCACCGATCAATTTTTGTTGTTCTTCCTTTTGCGTATAAAAACATGAAATCTTCTTCAGCATTTTATCGACACTTCTGATTGGCCAATACAACAATTTGCGATGTTACACCTTGAGTTGTTCTCCGTGTTGACGTAATGGAGTAGGAGTGAGAGTGAATTCATCGAGCGTGTGGGGACACTGTCATGATGGAGTATTCTGTACAGAAGCTGGAGTGTTAAACGTTTTCATACTCCTTGTGCCTTTACTTTCTTTATCATATTGTCAATGAAAACCGCTATTACAGTCTGTAAACCGACGACGGGTGAGAGAGATATCAACAAACTTCGTTTTTGGGGGTTCTAGAAAACCATTACGACCATTTTTCACCATGTCAGATGTTCATTTTCATTTTTTCCACCAAAAACTAAAAAATGTTTCGCTCAGCTTGATTTTGACCTATATTCATCCCATTCGGGGAATAAGCTTTGATTGGTGGATCACTTGATATTTAAAAATTACCCTTCCAAGTCAATTAGGAAAAGAGATATGAGGGGATTTCTCCTATTTCACCTTGAAAAAGGACTGTTCCTTCTCTATCTCCTTTCTAAATTGAGCTAGGAAGTTGAAATTTTGGTATGTACATTCAGTAAGGATTCTAGATCAGCCTATTGAGGGTTTCAACTTTTCAACCTCATGGCACTTTTCTCATAGCCCGAAAATGTAGTTTTCTGTTTGAGTTTGTTTCTCACATATTTCCCCCTTTCTTTCTGAATTGCGCTAGGAGGTTGAAATTTGATGGATAGATGTGCCTTTTGGTGGTGTCTCCTTCATCTGACCATTGTTTAAGCGGTGTGTTTTTTTAATTTGTTTAATTCTACGCGTAACATGAAATTTTTGATGAACTCAAAGGAATACTTCATTTGTTTGTATTATATTTTTGTTCTCAAATAGGCTAATTATTCGTACCTACAATACACGTGTCGGTCAAATAAACTAACGTGCGATATTTTTTCATCTGTTTCAGATTCGTTCTTAATTGTCGCATTAACCTACAAATTCGAGACAAGATTTACGCAACTCGAATCGCAACGATTAAGACGACGATGATATTCAGATAGTGATCCTCATTCGATACCTACATCACACCCGAGAGGTTAAATAGACTCGGTGTCGCCATTACCATCGTCATTTCTCACCGTTGTTTTATTTGCTGCAACCATCTGCCCAACCAGTCCGTCTAGCCGCCGTCGAACGATGACACAAGATCCTGCTACTGCGCGACTTTAATATTGAAATGTTAGAATGTATTTCGGCGATAAAAGCGCGGCTACATTGCCGGCCATTAGCCGATTATCGCGGTTATTACTGGTACTATTGGCGCTGGTTGGCGATTGGTGGCATTTGGCCGAATCGTCGCCACATCCATCGACATCGGATGACTTCAAAGTATTCTCGGACGAGCATGGTACTCCCAAGTTCAACCATTTGGTAGTGGATAAAGATCGAGGATGGGTATTCATCGGCGCCGTAAATCGACTCTACCAACTGTCTCCCAACTTGGATCTAGTTGTAAACCATACTACAGGTCCGGAGCAAGATTCGCCCGAATGTTCGGTATTAGACTGTCCGGGCGAGGTTGCAAAAAAGATGACAAACAACCACAACAAAGCGTTAGTGATCGACTATACAAATCCCAGACTCATATCGTGCGGCAGCATATTCCAAGGACTTTGCCGAGTGCACAATATCAAAAACATATCCGATGTATTGGCCACGGTACAGGAGCCGGTCGTTGCCAATAATGCGACCGCTTCGACGGTAGCTTTCATTGCGCCGGGCCCGGTTAAGCCGTCTTCGCCATCGTTTGTACTTTATGTCGGCGTCACCTACACAGGAAATTCGCCGTATCGTTCGGAAGTACCGGCTGTGGCCAGCAGGAGTTTGGAAAGCAATCGTATGCTGGCGATTGCCGAGCAAGGCGTTACCACTGGTACCAGGGTATCTGTCAACAACCTGTCTAGAGAACGATATATCATCAATTACGTGTACGGTTTCAGTAGCGGTTCGTTTAGCTATTTTTTGACAACGCAGATGAAATCGATTACAGCATCGCCTTTTGTATCGAAGCTCATCCGTATATGTCACGAGGATAAGGATTACTATTCGTATACGGAGATACCTATCGAATGCATAGGCGAAGGTGGCAGGTTATATAATTTGGCTCAGGCGGCGTTCGTCGGCAAACCCGGTTCCGAGCTGGCTTCGTCGTTAGGCAGTCGTCCGCAAGACGACGTGCTATTTGTGATATTCGCCCAAAGCGAACAACCCGAAGGTGACAAATCCAATAAGCCGAGTAAACACAGCGCGTTGTGTATTTACTCGTTGAACGCCATTAAACGTAAATTCATCCAAAATATCAACAATTGCTTCAGCGGCAAAGGATCCAGAGGATTGGATTTCATATTAGCTAGTCACGAATGCATACAAACTAAAATACAAACTATTAACGAAGATTTCTGCGGCTTAGATGTAAACACTCCGCTAGGAGGCGAGATTCCTGTACCAGCTGTGCCTGTAATAACATTCAATACGTTGCTGACTTCAGTAGCTGCCACTTCGACCGGCGACTACACAGTTGTATTCCTCGGTACGAACACTGGTCATTTGAAAAAAGTGGTGGTCGAAAATTCTGCTGCGGCGCTCGAATATGCCGATCTCACCATCGACGAAGGATCTCCAGTTAATGCCGATTTACTCTTTGATTCGACCATGAACTATTTGTACGTTATGACCCAACGTAAGCTGACCAAGATCAAGGTTCAAGATTGTAGTAAATACGAAACTTGTTGGGATTGTTTAACAGCCAAAGACCCGTATTGTGGATGGTGCTCGTTGGAGAATAAATGCAGCTTACGAAGCAACTGCCAGGATGCTGCCAACGATGCACTATCGTGGATCCCTTATAAAACCGGTAGATGCACCTCGATCACCAGTGTTACTCCGAGAGAGCTACAAAGAACCACAGCTCGAACATTAGAACTGACTATTGATAATTTGCCACCATTGACTGGTCAGTTCCTTTGCGTGTTTACCATTATGGATAAAGTCCTGATAACCAATGCTACTCGTAATCCATTCAGCGTAAATTGTACCACTCCTCGGACTGATCTGCTGCCATCAATACCACCCGGTCATCATCATCTGACCGCTAAGCTATCAGTAAAGACGACCAATAATCCGGAATTTGTCGATACCAATTTCACGTTTTTCGATTGCAACACCTATACCTCATGTACACCTTGCGTATCTTCCATGTTTCCATGCGACTGGTGCGTTGATGGCCATCGATGTACCCACGATACAGCCGAAAATTGCCGTAATGATATATTGGTAACCGGGGTGAACCGAGGAGGTCCCAGTTACCGTAGCGGACCTACGTTTTGTCCGACCATTAACGCTACCACCGACGGCTCGTCCGAGATCCTCGTTCCTGCCGGTACCAAGAAGAGTATTCGAGTCAAGATCCACATTATTGGGCAATTCATCGTGCAGACCAGATTCTTGTGCCAGTTTAACATCGAAGGTCGTGTAACTAGCGTGAATGCCGATCTGATCGGCGACACGATATACTGCGAAGCGATGGAATTCACATATACGCAACCGGGTCCCAATATGACGGCAACATTCGCTGTAATATGGGGCGGCTCAAAACCGCTCGATAATCCGGACGATATACACGTGGTAATATATCGATGTCGCGATATGGCCGATAACTGCGGCATGTGCTTGGCCCTGGAAAAGAAATATGGCTGCGGCTGGTGCCAGAGTACCAATCGATGCGAGATCAGCAGCCAGTGCGATAGCGGATCCGGCGGATGGCTGGATCAGAATCATACCTGCCCTAATCCGTCCATAGTTAACTTTAGACCGCAACTGGGGCCCTGGGAAGGCGGCACCAATGTTACCATACAAGGTATTAATCTCGGACGAACCTTCGATGACGTATACAGCGGTATTACCGTAGCTGGTATACCATGCGAACCGTACAAACACCTTTATAAACCGACCAGGGAAATCGTATGCAAAGTAGACGGTCCTGGGACCACAGAGTTACGCAAAGGACCGGTCATGGTTAAAGTTGAGAATTTCCGGGGCGAATCTAAACAACTGTTTACGTTCGTTGATCCAAAGATCGAAGATATATTCCCAAAACACGGTCCTCGTAGCGGAGGCACCGAGTTAACCGTGAAAGGCAAATATATGAACGCTGGTAGCCTTATCGAAGTGTTCATCGACGAACTACCTTGCCGAGTATTCGCCAACGATTCGACTGAAACCAAATGCATCACTAGTGCTTCGAATAAACAACGCGAAGGCAAAGTTACCGTTAAATTCGATCAAGGTATTCGTATGTACGAGAAAGACCTGTACGAATATACCGACGATCCGACCATCGAGAGTTTAGAATCCGGTGTTAATAGCTTGGGTAAGGTACCCAAAGGTATACCAGCAGGCGGTATCAAAATATCAGTCTCTGGAAAGAATCTACTCTCTATACAAAAACCGCTATTTTACGTTTACAACGAAAATCGTACCAAACGCTACTACAGCGAATGTGAAGTCCACAGTAATTCGTTGATGACCTGTTTATCACCTTACATACCGGATATCAATAGCTCTTCCATCGACGCCGAGAATCCCAAGCATTTAGATTACGGATTCAAAATGGACGACGTCGCCAGCGTACAAAACATATCGATGAACAAAGGTTACCCGTTGTTTTCGTTGTATCCGAATCCGATTTTCGACTATTTTCCCGATTCGATTAAACACTACAAAAGCGACTACCTCACCATCAACGGGCAGAATATCGATCGAGCTTGCCACGAAAGCGACGTTGTCGTACAAATTGGTAAAAGTAACTGTAACGTTACGTCGTTGTCCAGACAACAGCTTACTTGCCGTCCGCCGGAAACTCAGCCGGCCGGATACAATAACGGATCGGATTTCGAGCTAAATGCGTTAGATCCGCCCGAAGTGATCGTCTCGATCGGTCAAAATTTCCGTCAAACCATCGGCAGACTAAGCTACTCGTCGAATCTAGCTCAAACCAGCCCGCTTACCAAGACCACCATATACGGCGGAGTTGTCGGTATCGCTGTGCTCATCTTGGTCTTCATCGCGTTCCTAATTGCGTACCGTAGGAAATCCACCGAAAGCTCTAGAGTACTGAAGAACATGCAAGAGCAAATGGATATACTTGAGTTGCGCGTAGCTGCCGAATGCAAAGAAGCCTTCGCCGAGTTACAAACCGAGATGACCGATTTAACGTCCGATATCACCTCGGGCGGTATACCGTTCCTCGACTATCGAACGTATTCCATGAAAATCCTATTCCCAAGTCTGGACGATCATTCGATTATACAACGCGAAAAACCGGAGCTGATACGTAAAGAAAAAGGACTCCGGTTATTCGGTCAATTAGTCATGAATAAAACGTTCCTATTGCTGTTCATTCGAACGCTCGAAAGTAATCGTTATTTTTCGATGAAAGATCGCGTCAACGTGGCCGCTATGATAATGATAACGTTACAAAGTAAAATGGAGTATTGTACCGATATATTGAAAACGCTGCTGGCCGAACTGATCGAGAAATGCATCGAAGGTAAAAGCCACCCGAAGCTGTTGTTACGTCGAACCGAAAGCGTTGCCGAGAAAATGCTCTCAGCATGGTTCACCTTTTTACTATACAAGTTCCTTAGAGAATGCGCCGGCGAACCGTTGTACATGTTGTTTAGAGCCATCAAACAGCAAGTGAACAAAGGTCCGGTAGACTCGATTACCTCGGAAGCACGATATTCGCTCAGCGAAGAAAAACTAATCCGTCAATCGATCGATTACCGAGCCATGACCGTGTACGTTAGTATCTCGCAACAGACTGCTTTCGTTACCGGACTCGATCCAAATACCGAAAATGTACCGGTCAAGGTGCTCGACTGCGATACAATATCGCAAGTTAAAGAAAAAGCTCTAGATACCATATATCGCGCTACCAGCTACAGCCAACGTCCTCGACCGTCCGAGCTGGACGTAGAATGGCGAACCGGTATGTCCGGCAGACTGATCTTGTACGATGATGATTCCACCTCCAAGATCGAAGGCGAATGGAAGAAGAAAAATACGCTAAATCATTACCGAGTACCGGACGGCGGCCTGCTAAATCTGGTCTCCGTTAAGCAATCGTCCAACTACAATCTATCCATATTGTCGGCCGATAAAATGGAAAAACTACACAAATACGAGACCCTAAATTTAGCCAAATACAATACTGCTAGTCCACCTTATGCCAGAACAACATCTCCACTGACTCAAGATAACGACGGCGGTTACAAAGCGTGGCATTTGGTTAAACATCACGATTCCAACGATAATCACAAAGAAGGCGACCGTAGCAATAAAATGGTATCCGAGATATACCTTACTAGACTGCTGGCTACCAAAGGAACGTTACAGAAATTCGTCGATGATCTTTTCGAGACGATATTCAGCACCGCGCATCGAGGCAGCGCTCTACCACTGGCCATCAAATACATGTTCGATTTCCTGGACGATCAAGCTCTGCAGCACGGTATCACCGATCCGGAAGTAGTCCACACGTGGAAGAGTAACAGTCTGCCGTTACGATTCTGGGTGAATTTGATTAAAAATCCGAATTTCGTGTTCGACATACATAAATCGAATATCGTCGATTCGTGCCTCAGCGTTGTCGCGCAAACTTTCATGGATTCGTGTTCCACGTCCGATCATCGGCTGGGCAAAGATTCGCCCAGCTCCAAGTTGTTGTACGCTAAGGATATACCGGTGTATAAGGAATGGGTCGAAAGGTACTATTCGGATATTAAAATAATGCCGGCCATCTCCGATCAAGATATGAACGCGATGTTGGCTGAAGAATCTAGACTGCACGCTACCGAGTTCAACACCAATTCTTCGTTGTACGAATTGTACATGTACGCGGTTAAATACAACGAACAACTTATGGTCACCTTGGAAGAAGACGAATTCTCGCAGAAACAAAGACTGGCCTATAAATTAGAGCAAGTACACAATATCATGGTAGCAGATCCGAATCTTTGATATATGGCTACCAACCTGTACGATCAAGTATTGCTAAATTGCAACTTGACCGCAACCAGCTCGCCTAACAGCGACGATGCTGATATGTGAATGCCAACCGATATCAATGATCTATCGATTATCGATCGTTCGATCGTTCGATCGTCGTTTAGTATCTGTGCTGATGCGTTGTAGTCGGTTTTATTCATTTTTTTATTGTTTCTTTTTTGTTCGTTGGTTGGTAGAACTGTTTGTAGGCTACGTGTGATTGGTTGGTTGGTTGATTAGTTTTTTTTTTTTTTTTTTTTTTTTTTTAAATTATTATTTATTTTATTTATTTATTTCCCTTCTTCTTTGTATACCTTTTTCGATGCATTCGAGTTGCTGCGCTTCTGTTTTTTTTGTCTGTTTCGTTACTAATATTTATTATATTTATCGTTCTCTTCAGCAAAGCAAAGGATGGTATGTGAAGGAGTTCAGGAGCTAAAATATTTTAAACCCAGTGCCGATATCGATATGATGTAGTATTACCTCCTGTTACTCTCTCCTTTATCACGTACGTAGATAAAATAGAGGATTTTCAACGTGTTGTAGTATTAATGATTATGGCTAAATTTTGCCCCGTATAATAATTTTATATTAACGTGATGTGTGATGGCTTTTTCTCGATTCCGCCTGCCTAGTGCCTGCCGATTACAGCCATTAGGTAAATGTATGTATCAGAAATATTAACTAAGATCAAATTATCGTTATATTACGGTCAAGATCGAGATACTTGCTTGTTGTTTTGCATTCGCATTTTACAATAAGTTTACTATTTTGATTGTTATAGGTACGAGAATATTTGTATGAGGATGAAAAGAGGGATAAAATAGCGAATATAAAAAATCGTTCCTTTTTTTTTTTAATTAAAAAAAAAATGTATTATGTAGGTATTTTAAGTAGGTTGCTTAGATATGTAAATTTTTCTTTATTTTTGTTTTGTTTTTCCTTCGTTTATTTTAGGTATTATTTATTTATCTATGATTTTTCTTTTCGCGTGTACACATTCCAGAATTTTTTCTAAGTACGTGTAGTTTTTAAAATGGAAGTTACCTTTTTTTTTTTTTCGGATTATTCGGCGGCCAGTACTTGTTGCGATAAGGCTGTGATGGAGGTGAAATATAGATTACGAATTCGAATAGTGCCCGGTGAAATTGACTGTTCCGGTGATTTAAGATTGTGAGCAAATGTGTGCCAGGTGATTTTAGTGAAAATTAAAAGGTGAAAAATATGACATTTTGTAGGTTTTAAAATCTAAACTCGATGTATTTTGATTTTTTTCATTTTTTTTCTTGTTTAAAATGAGTTAAGAATATTGACTTAGATATGGAAAAAAAGAAAAAAACAACATTAAACGTAAAAAAAGAGTTTTGGTTGAGTTAATTTTAATTTATAATTAAAATTCAATTTTTTTTTTTATCAATAATAAATACAATGGGAAAATCATTAAGGGGATTAATATCAAAAAATTCAAAATTGGTTTTTAGTAATTTAAAATATTTTTCATATTGATTTAAAGGGGAAAGGTGGTTAGGGAAAGTTTACTACTGTAAATTTAGTGTCAACGTCATTTTAATGAGTGACTTGAACTGAGGATTGGTAAAAATATAAAAATAAAAAAGTAGTTACAATTTGTGATAGTTCATTTTAGGGATTTGAAAAACATTTTTATTAAAATAAAATCGATAGTCATTGACCTCAGCACAAATCTGAGCTAATTCTAGGATCCTCTTTTTTTATTTTCTTTATTTTATGACCGTCCACTTGGTTATATAATGAAAGCTCATTCCAAATTTTTACTCTATGTTTTAATTCCCCCCTCCCCCCGCTGACCGTCCCTATTGAAAATCTTGATATCACTTCTCATTGAGAAGTAGTTGAAAAAAACACAGAAATGATACTCAACTTGAAATAATATCAATAATTTTATGTTTTGTATATCAGACTTGAAATATTTCTGTACCCATTTTTCTACTTCAAAGTTTATTGCAAAAAGTATTAAAAAAATTATAAATTTGTGAACCACATTTGTTGAATCTGCAGTTCACCTTTTTTTTTTTTTTTCAGTAAAAAAACAAAGGTGTTGAAGCCCCCCCCTCCAAAAAAAATTTGGTTATATCTCCGCCCGTGCTCTAAAAAAAATTGAGTCGTAGTTCTATTTTTACATAAATTTTGAAATTAAAAGTAATGACGGGGTGAGGGGGAAGGGGGATAATCGATGACTCACATCGGGCGTCATAAATTTTCCTCGTGTTTATTTGACTTCCGCATTTGTCGTATCAAGCGGAGGGGGAATAAAAGAGGCTAAAATTGTCACGTCTTATATGTTCGTATTTGTTATTTACGATTTTAAGATAATTTTTTTTGGTTTTAAAAAAATTCTTATTAAAATCATTTATTTATTTCGAAACTTAATCGATAGATTCTCATGAACTAGCCATTCTTACGAATGTTTTAATTTTAAAATTTACAATTTAAAAAAAAAAAGAAAAATACGAAAAAATTTTAATCGGAAAAAAAATTATAAATTAATTTTTATTAAATTTATTGTTCAAAAATTCAGTTGTATTTTTTTAAATTTCAAAACCTTTTTTTTATACTGAAAAAAAAATAAACTGAAAATTTCACCATCAATGATATCTCAAATTTCTGTATTTTTTGGTTTTTAATTCAAACTTGTTGTAGTAAACTTTCGCTATATCAAATCTCGTAAAATTTAATGTACTCTGAAGCCAACTACATTCTGTCATATTTTTTCACCTTGATTAAAATCAATTAATACCGTAAAAATTGGAAAAATTCCCCTACCCCTTTCTTCGTGATATTAAAGAGAAAATATTTATTTGCATATAAATTGAAAAAAAAAAAGAGAGAACAAAAAGGTTAAATTTTTTGCTTCCAAAAGCCTACGATAGAAGCGCAATTTATAATTTTTTTCAACTTACGATCTCATCAGTACCACTGTTACGAACGCAGCTCGAATGCATCTTTAGTATCTGTGATCGTCTCTATGTATAATAAATACCTATGCAACGGATTACTACCCTCCTCCCCTGTCCCACATGCAAAATAAATCAACTATACCGGTACAAAAACCTATTTAATCTCGCAATATCTTATTTATTAGATCTACCTTCATCCTAAATTAAAAAAAAAAAAAATCTCACGAAGAAGAAAAAACACTCGTATATCTATAATATTTGTTTATATAACAAAATTTAATTTAATTCACTTATCGTCGTCTCTTCGGTCCAGAAAAATACGATTAAACCGCGAAGAAAAATGGAAAAAGCGAAAACGAAATATTATTTTATTTATTAGTCTGTCTCACGATTCGTCATTCTTATTTATTATTTTCTTCGCAATACTATTCTTCCAGTAATAAGATTCAATTTAAACAAGCGCGAAGAAAAAAAAAATAGCTAGCAAAATATATGAAATTAAATTTCTCGTACAAGTCCGAGATATAAAAAAAAATCTCATATTACCAACAGTTGCATAGAAATCAATAAAATAACGTACTCAATTTACCTAATTCGAATAAATTATCTCGCCTCTGTCGATTTTTTGGAGCCCATTTTACCTAGAGTAAAATTGCACGAATATTTCAAATATTCGTTTATCGTTCGACGATCTCGACCAAGTACTAAGGATTTTTTTTTTTATTTACTTTCATTTGTTTATGTTTTTCTTCTTTATTCTTCTTTTATTCATCTCATGATTTTTCCAAAGAAAGAAAAAAAAAGGTGGGTATTTATTATACTTATGCGTTCTATTAAAATAGTATAAAATATCTAGCTGAAGCGTTGGAATTAAAATGAAAAAATATATATATTATATTGTGTACTTGCTGTTACTTTATGCCATCGTATTGCATCGGCTGACCTTTTGTATAAGAGTAGAATAGGTAAAACACACCGGTAAAAAATTACGAATAAATAAAATAATAAAAGCAAAGAATAACGGAGAGCGTTTTATTTGTATTGTAATTTGTCTCTGATCCTAGTCATAAATACGAAAATACAATATTTAACTTGTACCTTAGCATATAAAATGTGTGTAAATAAGGTGCGATATTATTTATAGGATTTTTTTTTTTAAATCGATTATTATTTTTTAAACCGAGTGAATTCCGGCTTGTTTTATTATTTTTTTATTTCGTTGTATTTTTTTATATATATATATATATATATAAATAATTCCGTTACTCGGTGTGTATGATAATTATTTGTTTTAATATGTGTGGCATTATTATATAGGGAAAAAATTATTTTTTCCAAGTATTATTATACGTTAAAAAATTTATGCTGCCGAAAATTCCCTCATTAGTGGTTTCATGTTACTGTAAACATTCCATAAAAATTTACCAAAATAAAAAGAATACTAAAATGTTTAAAGTATATATTCAATAATTTCTACCTACCTGTGTAATTTAGTAAAATTATTTTTTCCGTATGAATAATATTTTTATTTATATATTTATTGTATTATGATTTCTCATCCGATATTATAATTTAATTTTTTTTTTCGCGTTTAATACGGTGATTTTTTTTTTTTACAACTGTGTGATATCGAAACACATTATTGTATTTTAATGTGATAACTCTGTATACTTTTGATCTACGACTTTGACGAATTTTCCATTTTACAAGATTTAAAAACCGATTCTATCCTCGAAGGGCCTAAACAATATTACGTATCAGAACCTCCCAGTTGATAATGATATTTTTACCATAATTTAATATTATAATGTAACGATCATTTACCTAAAAAATTAAATTATAATAGAAAACAATCATTATTACTAGATTTTGTTCGTCGTTTAGCTTTCTTCTTCTTTTTTTTTTTTGTTATATTCACAAAAATTTCTCATCTTTTGTTCCGGTTTTTAATTTATATTATATTAAAATATCTAATATATTCATTTTGTCGTATTGTATATCTTTATTATTATTATTATTATTTTTTTTTTTGTTAATCTATGTATTTTTTTTTTCGTTTCGTTTCGTTCCTGTATTTTATTATTATTTTTTTATCGTAATAATTTTTTTTTGTCCTCTCTATATATCTTCTTTATTATTTGTATATGTTTGTTATTTTGAGAATTTTTTTTGTACAGTTTGTATTATTCATATATGAGTGCAATATAAACGAAATATTTATAATCGCTTTTGTATGTAATTTTCGTTTTCGTTGTTTTTTTTTATTTTATTTTTTATTTTTTTTTCTGTCTTTTTGAATATTTTTTGAAAGTTGATTCCCTTTTTCTTATATTTTTTTTTTTATTTTTTTTTTCGGTAAATGCGATGATGATTTTGTAACAAAGAAAAAATTAACGACGTTTCTTGAACTGATTGTTTGGATGTGATAAAATGGTTGGGCGGGGTAGGGGTAGAGTGAGACGAAAACAGTCAATTCTATGCTAAATTTGTAGATTTAGATTACTTGAAATTTCTCTGTTTTTTGAACAAAAGTTTGAAGTTTTTTTTTTTTTTTTTTTTTAATAATAATTGATGATTTTTTATTTAAAATTTTGGAAAAAAAAAA
>FIZR01022441.1:0-19968 GCA_900060175.1 Ferrisia virgata
TTTTAAAAAAAAAAAAAAAAAAAAAAAAAAAAAAAACTATTCTTATCTCAAAATCAGGACAAGAAAATGATACACATTTTTTCCCCCCGCAAAAATTCATTTTTACACGCCAAAAATTGGTAACAATTTCAGCAACACCCCCTCTCCCTCCTCCACACACAATATAACAACAGAAATTATTCGTCAAATGGCGCTGTTATGGCTGAAGTTCGCGCGGTAAAATTCTCAACAGGCAATCCGCCCTTTGCATCATCAATACTGAATTGTACGTTATCTTCCTTTTAATGGGTTTCATTCTTCGAGCCTCTTATTCTGCCATAGCCTTTACTAGTCAAATTATACTACGTGGAACAAGGAAACTGATTTTGTGCATATAACCACACATTCAACTGTAATACCTTGATTTGAATAGAGCTGGTGAAGGGTAATAGATGGAGGTTTTCTAAGAAAGATCAGATCAAAAAGAGAAGCATTGAATACTAGATTGCTTACCATATATCCTTTTCCGGAGCTGCATCGACTGCTTATCTGCAAAAATAGCAACAATAATATGCACCTTAGTATGTTTGCGTCAATTTAAAAAATTATTTACACGTAGTTACGTATAAATTTAAAAATCGTTGTTTTTGTACAAACGTTTCTAAAAGTTCAAAATTAAGGAACTTGAAACGTGTTCTCAACTGAGAGGCTAACATCGTCCCTCTAGATTTTCCACAGTTTCTCAGTTACAGTACATCCAACCAAAGAATATTTCTCTTTCAGAAACGTGACAAAAGTCAAATAATCTCAAACTGAAATTATTCAAAATAAATCAAAACGTAAATAGTACAACGGAATTGAAACACGCACTCCAATTATTGAAAACTGTTTGATGCCTATTGTGGAGCTACGAGTACAACTTCTACCTCTAAGCATTTTCAATTTCACAAATGTTGGTAAGTATGTAAACTTTGGGAGTAGACATTACACGCAGCGTTATAGCAAGACCAGATTAATGGGGATGAGAGAATCTACCTCAAAAATACATACTTGAGAATATAAATTTTCCAACTATAGTCTGTTCAAATTTAAAGAGTTTGCTGGCTTATCAATAAACAATGCTCGTCAACGAATAGGATGCCTTTAAATCAATTTTTATGACATCTTATCGGTTAACAAGCATTGTTCATAGGCAACCCAAGGACCTCTTCAAATTGAACAGACTATAAATATTTGAGTAAAAAAAGAAAAAACTAAGTAACTAACCTACGTATGCTTGAGCGGAGCAAGGGCAAAAATTCGGAAAAAGAACGCTCCAAAAATCAAAAAACTGCGCATTTACCTTACCTATATCGACAGATATGACCATAAATGTTTTGGAAATACTATTTTTTACTCACAGCAATTTCTAAAAAAGTATCTACTGTTCTATGATTTATATCTACAATTGATAAAAATGAGATCTAATTTACACAATTCATTTACAATCTAATGAATAAATGTCGAATAGTGTAAAAGAATGGCACATTTAGAA
Organism: Ferrisia virgata; assembly: GCA_900060175.1. Taxonomy (NCBI): domain Eukaryota; kingdom Metazoa; phylum Arthropoda; class Insecta; order Hemiptera; family Pseudococcidae; genus Ferrisia; species Ferrisia virgata. Next base: position 1,514 of record FIZR01022441.1, read on the forward strand.
ATTATATCACAGTAAAAGATATGTATTTCGCGCAAAATGCCAATAAATTTTGAAATCACGACTCATTACGGTTGTAAAAGTTCAGTTCCTCGTATCGAAAAGGGAAAAAAATGAGAATTTCCAATGTCCCAATTCACAGCATCACAGCATCATAGTTTTAAATTACTAAAATGTCAACTGCAACTCGATGAGGGGCTGCTCTCCTCCCATCACCGCCATACGGTACTGCCCCAGTTACGCGTACTGCCTATACTGTGTAAGAGGGACTGAAAGCCAGAAAGTGAAGTTTAACTTTTGGCTTATAGCTAGTGTTAACAAAATGTAAACCTTAGCTTTTAGTTACGGACTTCTTATAGGTTTTTGTAGCGAGCTTAAGGTTAGCTCTTCGCTTTTGGTTTTCGGTTTCAAGCATTTGGCTTTCTACATTTTTTGTTTAGATATTTTTAAAGATATTGTACAGTCTGAAAAATCCAACTTGAAAAACTGAAACTAAAACCAAATACGAGTAAGACTGGGATTCATTTAGATTTACACATCCACAGATTGTCAAAAAAAAATAGCCGAAAAAGATTGTAGCTTAGCATTTGGCTATTGAATGATGAAGCTTACTCAGCGTTAGGCTTCAAAAAAAGTGAAACTCATGCCTCTTCCGGTCTTTCCGCCCGCTTGCCCCACCTGCTGTGTATTTTGTTGGTTTTTTTTTTTTTCGATTCAAGTAGGTATCTAAGTTTGTTTTTCAATTCTCTGGACATTATAGTGAGAAAGTGGACTTCATATTATCAACAATACTAAGTGAATAATTTAACATTTGTCACAAATATCTGTTTTCCTGTTTTTCTCGCAGACGAGGTCTTATTCAATTTTTTCCAAGTAAAATTTTCTGCGAGATGAACTTCTGTTTAACGTTTTTCCAACAACAACAAAGTGTGTATCTATCTACATGAGTGGCAACCAGCAACTATAGCAACTTAAATTTTATTTTCTGCTTCCTGCTTTTAAAAACATCTTTCCGATTTCCATACATGTTTTGAATTTGCTTGGGATTGCCTTTCATACACTTTCACTTTAGTATTTATTGAAAAAAAAAAGAAGAAGCGTTTATTTATTCGTTTTTTGAACAGCTGCTAGTTGCCATCTGTTAGTAGCCACCTAGTCCGCAGCTACGCAAGGGAAAACTAGTAACTAATTGAAAAACGAGAAACTTACACATTTTTGAAATAAGCTATGGTACATGGGCACATACAAGCAAACAACAATCTGAAGCGTGAATGTTTATATGAATGCCAAAAAAATTACAGTTCACAATCTGCATTTTGAAGAAATTAATTTCAAATTATGGAATTAATAGCTCGAAGTAATTTTCATTCATTTTTGTCGTTAAATTCATATAAATATTAATCCCCCCCCCCCCGTAAAATGGTGCCGAGTAACCGTACACTCAATTCGTTCGTCACGATGAAGTAAATAAAACTTTAAACCTTGGAGTACTACATACAAATGAAAACGAATAATGTTAATAGCGCAGAAGAAATTACTCCAAAATCCGAATCTGTTCACTCTACTGTCAGTATTTCAGTGATCACTAATCCCACACCAACAAAATTAAAACTGCTCCGCCGTTACAATCGAGGCAATCAAATCAACAAACCTTGATTAGGTTGCTGAATTGTAGTTGCTAGTTGCCGCTTACGTAGCTTCCTGGCAACGAAGCTCAGACGGTTTAAGAATGCAATACTTAAAGTACTAGCACGTTTTTCCTTAATTTTGTTTCACATTTATCATATGTGCAACAAATTAATCGTAAAGAGTACTCGATGAGTAACTTACATCACTTAATCGATCATGCGAGCTAGCTCTTTGATCACGCAATGGCGATGGAGTCTGATGCGCAATCGATTTATCGCGTATGTTTTCTGAGGTTCTGACACATGCATTTTCCGGGTTCAGATCGGGAGGGTTAACTGGTATTCCAGACATGGAAGAAGACATAGGAGTTGTACATCTATTTGCCTGTGAATTAATTCCAACGCATACTTCAGACATCGTTGGTTTAATTGACACCGCCATACTCTGCAAAATGAAATTAAAGATAAGTACATAAATAAATTGCCCCTAATTGAGGTTGCATAAATTCTTAATACACATATGACATTGGAAAAAAAGCTCCGTATTGCGATGCTTTCAAAACCAGGTATTCCGTTTGTCTAAAAATTCTCAAGATACAGATATCATAGAATTTTTAGGTAGTACACTTCTAAAACATTAGTATAATTTTAAATAGATAGATACGAAGAATCTATGGAAAAAATCGAGTAGGTCCATACTTTTTTGAAATAAAGTTATTGCTATGGTTGGATTCGTCTTGACGAGTACTACAACATGTACTACGCGGATGTAACGAAAAGTGAAATTACCGCGCATGCTATAGACGATGAAAAATCATAGTACTAGGAAAGAAACGCGTAAGACCATAGGGTCTACAGTGATGTGAAAAAAGTTAGATCCAAGTCATTTTTGCGTTTTTTGTTTTTTATTCCGACCGTTTTAGCGAATTTACGGACAAATACCCAACCATATCAAAAAATCAAATGGTGTCTGGTAGAGGGTGAAATGCCCTACTCTATGGTGTATTTCAACTTTGAAAAATTTCACCTCAAAGCTGAGGAAAGCGTACAAAAGCTCAAAATGTTGAAACTAAGGTGCTTTTTCATTTTGCAATTTTCTGGCGAAACTAAACATTGTAAAAAACATTTCGAAGAATGAATTTTTACACGAGGAAATTACCTTTTTGCCTTAGGCGGGTGCTTTTTTTATATGCAAAATCCTTCGTTCGGGCTCAGTATCCGTTTGAAAATTGAATACAGTTAGAGTAAGTTGTATTTTGTAATGCGCGAAATCGCCAGATTTTTTACAAACCTACAAGTTATTTTTCATGTTTAAGAGCTTTCATTTCCGCACCAAAATCTTTCGGTTACAGATAGATGAGTTAAATTGTTTTTTATTCGTTTATTCAATTTTTGGAAGAGTCAGAAAGTTATCGTTTTATGAGCTGAATAAGTTATTTGCAAGACAGCATAAGTCCAAACAGTAAGATTTTACACAGGACACAAAAAACTGATTTTTTTGCAAAGCACTACTTTTACATTTAAATACACGTACAAACTATACGATACATGTCTTTCATCATGCAATATTCAACCGTAGACTCGTAATACTTACCGTACAAACGAGCCCGTTAACTTCCAACATTTTACTTTAGGCTAACAAGGGGGCGGTCAGATGTGTCGAGAACGGGTCTGTTCGACAGGTTGTCTATTCATTGCCCCCGATGAGGTAAGTAACGCAATATATGCCGTTTAGCCGATAAATGCTTGGTTTTCGAGTGACAGTGTTGCCAAGTTTACAAATCTTAAATTTTTAAAAGATTGTAGCAAATCAAAATTTTATTTTTGTAAAAAATCAATGCAACTAAAAAGTAGCACTCTCCAAGAACAACAAAAGAGGTTATATAGACCAACTCCGAACATCGCAGCGACAAAATATGAAAATTTCAAAAATTCTCAAAAAATAAAAAATTGCACTCTGTAGCATGAAAAGTGAAGCGTTCCTTAAAAAATTCATGCCTCATCACTAAAGCGATACACGAAGTTGGTCTTTTTAACTTTTTTCGTTCACCTTCATGACTATTATTCATTAGATGCTTCAGTTTTCGTGTTACAGAGTGCAACTTTTAATTTTTTTTTTAAATTTTCAAATTTAAAAAAAATTTAAATCTTATTCCCACTGCAACGTGTGAAGTTGGTCTATATACCCTATGTTCTTCGCCTTGGAGAGTACTATTTTTTAGCTGCATTAATTTTTGTAGAAACTCAAAATTCTATTTTTTGTTTTTTTGAAAATTAAATATTTTTAAACTTGGCAACACTATTATTCGAAAACCAAGCGTTTATCGGATGAACGGCATAAATATTGCGTTACTTACTTCATCAGGAGTAGTAAGTAAGCAACCTCTCGAACAGATTCGTTCTCGACACTGCTGACTGTTCTCTTGTAAGTTGAAACCATTCACCACTCACCTTTTTGATATTATCTTGCAATGGTGAATAAACATTGTTGCGAGCTTGGTGAGATGTTTGAACAGGCGAAGATGGGACCGATTTAGAAACATGATTATTTATCACAGGTGTCTGGACAGACAACGGTCTAGCAGGTAACTTGACCAAATCTGAAGGAATACCTAACGTTATTTGTCCACATTCTAATTGCTTCAGCGAATTCTACAAAACAAAAAATCGAAAACAAATTACTGAACAACAATACGAATTGTACCAAGCTGGAAACCTGGCTAAGTAGAATAGAACGTTATTCTGACTTCTCATTGGATGCAAATCAATTTTCAGTTTTAAAAAAATCGCTAAAAAATTGAAACATAGTTTTCAGTATCATAAGTAAGAACATATTTGTAATCAATTTTCATCCGTTTACGCCGAAAAAAGGTCAAACCCTCCATTCTTCTCCCCTGCTAACTGCTTTGAGTCGTGGATTTTTCGATGTATTATACTGTGATTTTGATCATTTGGAAGCGAAGAAATAATTATTTCGATTTGCATCATCTTAACTAACAGAAATGTACTTCTCGAATCATGAAACTGTAAATACGCACAAACGAGCCAAATTTCCACAAACTTCATAAAAAAGTGCACACCTAATACGAATAGAACTTAATCAAACAAATTATAGTATTACATGGTCAACTATTTCGGAACAAACCGTAAGTATCACATGAAGTAACAACAGCCTAAATCGATAATGTACCAAATGCAAAATTTCGCTCTTACAAGACATTTTTTTTATTTTTTTTTACCTAGCAAACTAGTTTTACACAGGTAAATGTCAACAGTTGTTCGTGCAGGAAGGTTTTTTTTTTCCTTTCAAAAAGACGGACTGAACACGCGACTCGTCCAATAAAACAATAACCAAGCACCTAACAGAGTGAAAACCAAAAAAAGGAAGAAAGAGAAAGACTTACGACTAACTTTTACAGAGCTTAGAAAATTAACTAAAGGATCTTCAAATTTAAACGAAAAAAAAAAATCGATTTATTTATTGGAAGCACCACAATCCTCAGGAAACGTACGCTCTTGGCACTTGGTACGCGCAACTAATAATTATGAACAAAGAAAGAACAAGATTCACAATATCCACGCAAAGTTTAATGACACAGGTTTACACCATGGCGAATCGTAAACGAAGAAATCACAATCAAACTACTGACCAACAATCAAATTATAGCAATGAAACAGAGAATACAATCAGACATCCGGCATATCCACCAATCGTACACAGCGGATGCAACCGAGTGACGTGAATTTTTTTAGTACCCACTTTTTTTCATCACCGCACATATGTGTGATCATTAATATCCAGCATTATTCATTTAGGTAGTTTTGTCAATTAGCTATTGATTATACAATGAATTTTCGCACCAAAAGCAAACAAGATCATCGTGCAATCACTTGTTTTTACCCTTCTCTTCTGAACTGTATTTTGTTTTGTCAGTTGTTTTAGATGATGATGATGATGATGACGACGATGGTGGTAGTGGTGATGCTACTCCTGTAATTATTCTAGAAAGCTAAAACTTCATACCTAGACCAAAAAGATGAACTGTGCATCATTTATCAGAATATCTAACGAACTTTGATGAAAGAAAACTAACCAGTTTTTTGCCAGTTTGCAATACATTTCGATATTATTTCACTGCCATTTAAAAACTGAAAATTTGACCCAACCCTGACCCCATTCGTCACATGAAACACCTCACGCATCAAACTGATCAGGAATTTTTCTAAATTTATTTCGAATGTGCGTGTGCTTGACTACACCGCAGATACTACTAGTATTTGAGCTCCTCCCCTTTTCAAGATATTGGGCACAACTTTAAGGGGCCTGTGGAAACAGAGGCTCCCATTTGGGGTAAAAATTGAAATTTGTATTATTCGTTTGTGCTGGATTATGCGGCAAACCTCGTCGTTTGTGCTTCTTCCCTTCCAAAACTATTAAGGAATATGGGAGGGGGAAGCTATAGGCACTGTTGCCTACTCCTCGCCATATCAAGTGAGTCTGAAATAAGTGTCATTCATGTGCGTTCCGTTTAAGCTGGTTAGTGCTGCAATCGCTCTCAAGATACTGTGGATCTTTTTCGGGGAGCGCTAGAATTTGACAGATGAATAAAGAGTAATATCATCACTATACAAAAATTACAGACTGAAAGGAGTTTTACAGAAAAAAATTGTAAAAATGGACGATGGAATGAAGCGCGAGCAAGGTGAGAGCAAAAATTTCAAGAAATATCAAAAGTGAACGATTCAAAAAAAAATCGTTTCAATACATGTTGAGCTCCGTGTACTTAATAAATGTTGTCACTTGTTGAAATTAACTTATTTCAAGTACGCTTAAAAGTTGAATTTTGAAAAATTTATGGTTAATTTTTAGCCTGATTTTATATGTATGTCATATTGTCAATGAAAACCAGGCAGGCTACTACACATTACCAATCTACGGCAAATAGAGGGAAGGGGGGAGTATCAACGAAATCTGTTCAGCAGTCCTAGAAGACCATTGAAACCATTTTTGGATATATTGGATATTGATTCTATATAATCAGTAGTCAATACACATAGCAGTAAAATTTCATAAAAAATTATGGATAACCAAAAAAAACGAGCTAGGAAAACGTAAGTACGATTGGCCCTAAGCCAAAAAAAAGGCTATAAGAACTTCATTGGTGCTCTTTTATTTTATTTTTTATTTTTTTGATAAGAAAATACAATTTATAACCATTTTACCAGAAATTTTCCGTTCCTTCCAGGAAAAAAATTATAAATAACTATGCATGAAACTGTTAGTAACATGATCATACATGACCATGCATGAAAGTATATAATTGATCATTATTAGCTTGATGAAATAGGAATGAAATTGAAATTTATTTTCTAAATGTTGAAATTTCAGAAAAGTGGTTTGCTTTACTGGAAATTTTCCAATACAACTGAAGTTCTACACCACATATGCTAATCTCCAGCGTAAAAAAATGCAGCGTTTGAATAAAAAAATCACCGGTAATCTTGCCATAGATGATCAAAAATTACCATACATGTTCATGCATGACCATACACAGTCGACAAGAATTATAATTATTTAACATAAAACAGTTATGATCACGTATGAACCATACATGTATCATCATGTATGGTCGTGCAACAATTTTGCAGTCGGGTACTACAATTTCCCCTCCTTCCAGGCACAGTCATGCGTAATCAGCACAATCATGTTGCTAACATTTTCCATGCAGGACTACGTAGAGCTATGCATGATTTAATGTACATGATCATGCATGGTCATTCATAAATTTGTTTCCCGGGTGCGCGTTTTTTTAGCCTGATTTTCTACGTCATATTGTCAACGAAAACCAGGCTATCACAGTCTATGGACCAACGGCAGAGGAGAGGAGAATATCAACAAAATCCGTTTTGGAGTCCTAGAAAACTAATAAGACAATTTTTAGCTTTGTCATATGTTCATACTTATTTTTTTACCCCTCAAACATCAAAATCATTTACTTCGTTCGATACTCACTAAAATTACTCCAAATTAGTCAATCGGATCAGTTTGACGGTGGATTAGATATATATGAGTGAGGATGAACTTGGCTCAAAATTTAGTTAAGCCCCAATTTGGGTGAGGGGGTGCTGAGGGGTCAAAATCTCAAAAATTGTCCATAAGAGCGATACGGCAGGTTTTCCCCCTTTTTGACCTTAAAAAAAGGGCTGTTCCTTCCCTACCTCCCCCAAAAGCAGCTAGGAAGTTGAAATTTGGTACGCACATTTAGAGGGAGTTTCGATTTTTTAACTCTATTGCACCCCTTATAACCTCAAAAAAAGTGGTTTTTTGATTAGTTTTTCTCATTTCTTACTTTTTGAGTTTGTTCCTCAAATAACTCCGCTCCAAATTGAGTTAGGAACTTGAAATTAGGTATGTGCATTAAGTAGGGGCCCAAAATAAGCCCCAGATATGTAGTTTTCTGGTCGTTTTTTCTTATTTTTTGAGTTTATTCCTCGCATAACTCCCCTCCAAATTGACCCAGGAAGTTGAAATTGGCGATGCTTTTTTTTTTCATTACATACACCTTTTTGGACAAAAACGGTGTTTTTTAAGAGAAATGAATTTTGCGTTATTTACTCGTTTCAAAATCGCAAATGAAGAACGATTAAAAGCATTGAAAAGAATAAAACTAATCTGGTAACGGAACAGCTGAATCTGTCTCGAGAGACGCCCAATTTTAAAGTTTTTACCGTTTTGTAGAGATTTCAACCGTGTCGGCTCCATTTGAAGTTTCTGTACGATTTCTTAAAAACAACCGAACGAAATTCGATGAATTTTGAATATTCTCTGGTGTAGTGTAGACCCCCTGCAACACCAGTACGGAGCCGTTTTTTCAATTTTTTATATTAAATCAAAATTATATCTTTTTGAAAAAAAACTCGGAAGAAGTGCTCTCACTCAGCATGACAATATTCTTGCCAGGAGCAAAAAATGGAAAACAGGACTCTGTATCGGTGTTGAAGGGTTACAGTTTTTTATAACATATCCTAAATTCATCGAATTCCGTTCAGTTGCTCTCAAAAAATCTTGTAAATACTTCCAAGAGCTTCTTTTCACTTGGATTCAAATGATTCATGTCTGTAAATTAATGCTATTCTTTTTGACTGACAACTTTTGAATGTGAAAAAAATGAAAATTAATTTGTCTAAAAAGTACTGCCTATGAGAGTAGATAGGGCACCTTTGAAACGTAAAGTCGTACCTTAAGTACGATTACAGCATTTGCACGACTACTGCTAGAGAGTGAATTCGTTTCTTATTTTTTTTTTTTTCGTACTTTCTCTATGTCTTCGATTCTAGTATCTATATCTATACATTTAAAATTCGAAAAAACCACACCAAAGAAATGTGAGTTGTGCAGCACGATTCTTACCTCTAAATCATCGTACGATGTGAAAGAAAATATAGCAAAACCGTCGATTATATCTTCTTCGTAAACATTTTCTTTGCAATCAGCTTCATTGTTGGTATTCGTGTGAAGAACGCGACTGGAATCGTTTTTACGATTGGTTTTGTTGTTCTTATTACAGGTGTTATCATTATTACTACAGGTATTACTGCTGCTACTACTGCTACCACCACCTGTATTGTTATTCTTATTATTATTATTGCTGGTTTTGTTGTTGTTATTAACATTATTATTGTTGATTTTCTTTCTTCGACTAGGCGGCGGTGGCCGTTTGGGCTTTTCTTTCATTGGTTCATCTTCAGCGCTATCGCAATCTTTATTCTTATTTAAAGTTTGACGTTTCTCCGCTTGCATACGTTGAGCTCTCTCTCGCCTTCTAGTTTTTTGATTTCGTTGTTTATCTTTTTCCATATTTGCAGATCATGACGTGTACGTCCGTACTCTCCTTCGAAAACAGAACAAAATTGAACGAATAACACAGAACAGAAGCACTACACCGCGCCGCAAACGCGCAGAATACATATCTACGCCAACACAACATCAATTATCGCAAAGAAAAAACTATTCGAATTCAGAATTGAAAAACAATTCACCATTTCATTGACGGTGCGTATGCATATCCCCGGGTACAAATAAAACAAAAAAAAACTTATTCTGTACACCAAAAACAAATCAAAACAAAATTGCGATAGAGAAAGCTTTGAATAAAAAATTATCACATTGCATTACATTACTACAGTCACCTACACAATACTACTAACACATATTATCGGGGCAACGAATTTCTTGAAAAACAACCCGAAATATATCAATTAGTATATTATTACCGATAACAGAAAACGTTTCACAATGAGCATTGTTGCCACATTTCACCCTTCTCAAACCACAACCATCAATATCGTAAAATGGCCGCGGCATCACCATAATAATAAACATCATCGACGAATAATCACTTTTCGAAATGTACAAACAGAAATACCGCCATCACACTACACAACACTGAATGATTAATAATAATACGGTACACGGGTCAACATTCGCGAATAGGTTACAGTGGCGAAAAATATACGCAAACTTAGGAGTTGCGATACTGAGATGGACAAGTTATCTTCTACTTGAACTTCTCAAACTTTTTTTTTCAATTCCTTAAGAAAAATGTTTATTATCGAATAGATCAAATACTATGATACATGCTGCATTCATTCTCAGATATGTACACATAATCAAAAGACTAACCAGTAGCCACACTAGACTTTACGTATTATGAATGCCATAGATAAAATATTATACAATACAATACCACAGTTCGACAACACCATTAGTTAGTAGTCATTCAAATTACCCTACCATCTCACCACCCTGCCACATCAACTTCCTCTACCAGGTAACTGCAGGTAACCTTTTTACAATACCACCTTTATGGATTATAATTTTGTGAAATGCCACAGTAAAAGTCTAATTGTACACCTCAGACGCATTTAAAGTGAGTCTGTTCAGGACAGTGTTGGTAAAGTTCGCGACAAAAAAGAACGCGTTATTTTCTCGTTCTCGTTTTTTAATAAGAACCGTTGGAAATTAGTTTCTTTAATTTTCTATTGACTTCAGGTGCATGAGGGCTTAACTGTGCCAACCTATAAATAGAATTTGAAGAAACAAAAAAGTAATAAGTACTAGACTGAGCTGAAAAAGGAAAAAACGCTGGTTTATGTTGTTTCCAATGCAATATTGAAGTAAAATTTAAAAACGTTCTTTGGTCGTTCGTGTTCGCGTTCTTATGAAATGAACGCGTTCCTGAAAATCGAACGAATACAGATGGAACAAAAATGTGAACGAGAACGAAAATTCGTTCGATTTTCAAGAAAGCGTTCACTTCATAAGAGCACGAACGATTAAAGAACGTTTTTAAATTTTACTTCAATATAGCATTGGAAACAACATGTACAAGCGTTTTTTCCTTTTTCAGCTCAGTCTAGAACCTATTACTTTCTTGTTTCTTCAAATTCTATTTATTGGATGACAGAGGAATGCCCTCATACACTTGAAGTCAATAAAGAATGAAAGAAGCTAATTTCCCAAGGTTCTTATTAAAGAACGAGAAGAACGCGAACGAGTTCCATCATATAGAACGAAAAGGTGTTCCTTTTTTACGTGAACTTTGCCAACACTGCCTAGAACAAATCTATTTCTAATGTGGTTACCTGCTAGTAAAATCATCCAGTTTTGCGTGGTGTTTTTGGTCAATCTTATCCTAAACAGACTATAAGGTAGGACTTTGCAATGCAAAGTTAGCATCCCCAATCTCTAAAACAGTATTTTTTCAAGAAATTAATTTTTCAATTTTTCCATTTTGTCTCGTTTGAGAATTGAGCAAAATATGAAGAATAGTGTTAAAGTGTTGATTTAAAATAATGAAACAGCGGAATCAATTTGAATAGATGTTTCTTTAGTTCTTTGGGATTTTTATCATTTCTAAGAAATTTCAACCATATCAATTTATCAATTTCGTTAGAAGTTTCTGCAAGATTTCTCGAAAACACCTGAATGAAATTCGATGAGTTTTAAATATGTTGTAGAAAACAGTACTCCAGCGGGTGTACAGAGCCCCTTTTTTTATTTTTTTGCCTAGCAAGAATAGTATTATGCTAAACGAGAGCACTTTCTCCAAGTTTCTTCAAGCTCAAATAATTTTGATCCAAAGTAAAAATTCAAAAAAAAGCTCTGTACATGTGTCGAAGTTTGCTTTTTTCCATTGCTATTTTTCAAAGTTCGTTCATTTACGTTCATTGTTCGTTTGCTTACAGTCACTACATATGTATGCGTTCACATTCACATTAAAAAATGTGTAGGATGATTTCATTTTTGTACTTTTCGTTATGCGCATGCGTGTATACTTCGGTTTTTCGCGGGATGCATAGTACATTATCGTTTTGTTTTCCAGTGGTAATTTTTCTCTTTTCTTATACCATCAGAATGTCTCATAAATTACTTCTCATTCTCATACCGCCATACGATCTCGTTTAATTAGGCATTTATTTGTACATTTTGGTTTCTTCACCCTCTTCTTGTTTGTTTTTTCATGTATATTTGTAGTGAGGAATCAAAAACCTGTAGAAAAACACGTATATGCGTTGTATGAAAATATATGACTACAAACTTACCACTGATAGACTCAAAGCTTAAATTCTCAGTATTCATTTAGAACAGAGGTAACGTGGTTAATAAATTTATTTTTATCAATTCTATCAGGAAAAAAATGTTTCAAAGAAATAACTACAAATATTTGTCCATTGTTTACAGCCCGTCACATTAATCTGCGGTAGATTATAATTCGAGACATGTGATTGTTGAATTGCTATACCAACGCTTTCTTCAATTTAATTAGTTAATTCTGGCATTAGCTGTTCTCTCATTTGACTCATTAATTCAGATATTACCTGTTCCTTCAAACCATCCGTGACACTTTGTCTCACACTGTTTACTTCACTTTTTATTGCTTCTAATAATTGCGTGTGTAAATTTTTTAAATCCCTGCCATTGCTGCTTTCTCATCCAGAAGTGTATTATTTTCAGTTATATCTAAAGCTTTATTTTTTTTGGATTACATTTTCTAGAATTAGTAGTTGATGGGGGTTTTTGTTTTTTGACGATTTTACAGACCTATTAGGCTGTTTGTGACTACCTTCCCCAATCGTTTTTCCTTTGAACGGGTTTATTTTTAAAGTTTCTAAACCTATACGTTTTCACATTTACTTTTAATTACCTATTATATATCTACCAGGAGTCTTCATTTAATCAACTGCTAGCAGTTGTGAGTACGTAGTTCTAAGACATTTCTATCAAGTTCTAATTACAAGTTCGTTTAGTTGGGCACCAAAAATGCATCAGTAGCTGAACAGAGTTGTAACAATAATATTTTATTTTAACATTCAACTTCGTACAAAATCAAGCTTTTGAATCGTGGATCCAACGTTGAATTTACCGAACTTTTTTTGAGCTTTTCCCAGCTTATCATTCCTTCTTAAGTGAAGAGTGTTTCCGTTTTGTTCTTTCCATTTCGTTCTGTTCTTTGCATTTCACCCTCAAGCCTTGCCTGCTTATCACTGAAATGCAGTATAGTAGCTCTAGCTACATACTTGTTTTGTACAACGGATTCTTTGTTACATGGAAAATCTGCCGATAGAAGGCGTAAAAGTGATGAAAACTAGCTCCTAATAATGACTAGCGGCTCTATCACGACCTAACTTTTTAAAGGGCGCGAATTAGAACAGAAATGATGACTTAATAGCCGTGGTGTGAAAGTTGACAGCAGTTGTATTTCCATTACGTGTGTTGTATTTCTAATTAGTGAATTTGCAGATTACTATTTTTTCTTTGATTTGTTGGTTCGTCATTTTGTTTGTCTTTTTCTTATCTGAAGCAGTAGGTAAGTACTTAAATGTATGATTGTGTTCTGAATGCTTGTTTTTTCGGAATGGCCCATGTTTTCAGTGAAACCCTGACTGTTACATTCATCAAGTTTGATATGCAGTGGTGTAGGAACAAAACCAAACGGGTAAAAATCACAAAAAATGATTAAAACCAGAAACAAAACCGAATGCCTTAATAAGCTGAACCAAAAACCAAAACTGGAAACAGTATACGACAAAGAACAAAACAAAAAGTAATCGGTTTTGTTTACTTCTTACAAATCTTGTGTAGAAGTTATGGTAACAATGCTGCTGAAAGCTGTTAAGTCATTAAATTTTGTTTGATTTGTTTGCACGATTTCTGAAGTATTCAGCAGTTTCCATTTATATTTATAGTTTCAAGTGTAAAAAATATGGTGACCATGTAAGAGGAAGCTGTTTTTTAAATCATTAATTCATCATTATATTTTACCTGATTTGTTCACATGATTTCTGAAATTCTAATAGACGTTCAGTGTTTTTTGTTTTAAAGTTTTCAGAATAAGAATATATAAGACGAAATTACACTCGAAAACTTTTATTTGTAAAATGCTCGATACATAACACGAGAATCGAAAACGAAGACGTTTATCACGCGGACATACAGCGTCAACGTTGACATAATATAAACTTAGAGTAACGAGAGTAAGTGCAACAATAACGCGCGTTGATAAGTAACACGATAAAGTAAGACAAAACAATTGGTAGCGAATTCGTTTTACATCCTCCTACCTGAGAGAAGTGAAAAGGAGTGAAGGAACGGAGAAAAAAATTAAAATAACAATGATAATAAAATTGAGAATCATACAATATGTACGAGAGTTTTGCATTGTTTATACAGAAAAAATCTTAGATATATGGTACAGTCGTGTAAATTTCGAGTTATTATGACTAGTGTCCATTTCATAAATACAATTTGATAGTTTACGATAAATTTGGACGGACCTAATCGGACCGGATCCAATTTACCTTTATTTTATTTGTTACCGCTAGTGATTTAACCGAGATCTCCTTTTTCAAAACTAACTTCAACACGATGACGGTCCAAGTGTTTTTTATTTCGATTATGTGATCATAAGGAGTTTTCAAAAGTGATTTTACTCCTTGACACATTTATGCGCAATGGAAGCCCAGTAGCCGGGGCCGTTTGGTTCATTCATTCGACAACGGATACAGTTAATCAGGCTCTGGTTTAGCCGTTCATTCAAACCATTAGATTCGGCATGATCGACAACAGTGAAAAAAATGCTGTATGTTTTCACTCTGTAAAATTTTTGAATTCCTTTGAAGTGAGGCTGCTGTACTGATTGGTCAAGAGGACCTCGATCGGATGAGCGGTTGGCTGATAGAAGAATGTAAGCGTAGCGCGTAAAATGGTCAACAAGAAGATGCATGTACTTCTTCGTCGAGCAACATCCACCTAGACCACCGGTCGTGTCCAGAGACATTATTTGAAATGGTTTAGTGGCTGGTCTGAGATGTCTTAAGAGACCTGTTAAATTTCGGCAACGAGTTTTATTACAAAGACAAACTATACAAGTTGACGTGAAATTACATATTTCAAAAATGATGATGATTTTTGATTGTCTGGTATATGTGGTGCGAACTGATGTGTCCGTAGTGCAGATGCACTTTTTGAATCAATCTAATATCAGTTTGGAGGTCAAGGAGAATTTTGACGCATGATTTGATTGTATGAGTCATGAGACCGTTTGTACGAGCGTTGATTGTACTCGATGGGAGACGAGACTGAGATTTGAGGATTTCTTCAGTTGTGAGAAAATTCACCTATGTAAAGCGTGTTTGGAAGGGCAGTATCTGACAAATCATCAGCTGGAAGAACCGGATTGCGAGAGAGGCAATCAGCTTCAAGATTTGCGGAACCTGGTTAAAATATAATTTGGAAGTCAAATTGAAGTAGGAAATTAGCAATGTCACCTAGTTCTTTATCAGGATGTGACTTAAGATTTAGATTTGCCAGAGACAATCAAAAATTGTCTGCCTGTCAACCAATATCTCCAGTGTTTTACTGCTTCATGAACCGCATATAGTTTGATACCTATCACCTTTTTTCGTTTTTGAGCATCGTTTAATTTTTTTGAAAAGATAGCAACCAGTTTTTTAAGCTTCTCAGCTTAAGGTTGCTTGAGGATGGCACCGATACCATCACCGCTTGCATCTGTGTAAATTGTAATCGGTAGGTGAGAATCGAAGACTGCCAGAATTGGGGCTGAAGTTAAGTACTCCTTAAGATGCTCAAAAGTCTTCTGACGATTTTGATCCCATAGAAACGGGACATCCTTTTGTAGAAGACGATGAAAAGCATCAAGAAGATTGGTAGCATTCGGGATAAACTTGTTATAAAAATTTATCTTGCCTAAAAATTTACGAATTTGCTTTTTATGTGTAGGAGTCGGAAATTTTCAAATGGCAATAAGGTTGTTGTGAAGAGGTTGAATCGTATTTTTACTTATCACATGGCCCAGATATTTCACTGAATGGGCGGCGAACTTACATTTGACCAATTTAAATTTGAAACCTTCTTTCATAATGGCTTGAAGGACTAATTCAAGGTGACGTAAGTAGTTGTCAAATGATTTTGGAAATTTTGAGACCAAATGGCATGCTGCGCCACTGATAATGTCCGTTCTGAGTAATAAAGGCAGTTTTGTAGGTCTTTATCTCGCACTGGTATCAACCAGAAAGCCGAGTTTTTGTCTATCGTAGTGAAATAATTGCAGTCGCGTGTACAAATAACCATATCATCAATGAGTGGGAACGGCTGACTTTTGGAAATGATGAGTCTGTTCAGGTCTTGAAAATCAATGCACATGTGTACTTTTTCCTTTTTGAAACCATCGCCAAAACGTTTGTAAACCATTGTAACTGGCGATGCGAAGGGAGAAGTAAACTCTTTGATCATGTTTTGATGTAACAGTTCAGCTACTTGGTGTTCAATCTCTACCTGATCGGTGTAGCTACAGCGATAAGGTTTCTTGGCAACGTATTTGTTGTCGATGAGTCTAATATGTGCTTCGTATTCAAACACCGAGCCTATATAGTACTGATCCCTGGCAAATATTGTGCAGTATTTATCAATGATGGAAAAAATTGCGGAACGTTGTTCCAAAGGTAGATGAGAAATTTTGACTTCGAATTGATCAACTGGTATGTCCTCATTCCAATTGATAAAGTTCTCAGCAGTGTGCTTGAGGGGAGCCTGCAAAATATTTAGGAATTTGTCTTGTCGAAGACGAAATTTTTTTATTGTATCTAATTCAATAAGTATATCGTATTTGAAAGAAGTGTTTATCAACAACCCAAACTGTTGTAGGTGAAGAAAATGTGAATGTCTTAAGATTTATCATCGCAATACCTAAAAATCTGTCCTCTCCTCTCATTGTCTAGAAAACAGAAGACTTCTCAAGAAACTGTATGTTATCAAATTTACTTAATGCGTGTAATAGTATAATCGAAGTATTTGAGCCGGGATCGTATAAGCCGGTGCCTTCTTTACCATTAATTAGTACCTTCTCAAAAATGAGCGAAGGCAAATTTAGTTTTTTGAATTGATTTCGGAATTAAAAAGATTTTCCAACTCTGTATTGTTCGTAAACTTGAAATTTTTGTCTGTGGTGTAGAGGAGTCATTTGATTTAGGATTCATAGTTAAAGAAAAATGCGATTTATTTGGTTTAGAACGGAACTGTTTCATCTTACATTCAGATTCTGAGTACATGCGTCCTGGTTTTCCAACAGACTCACAGTTTTGAGAATTCACATAAATTTGAGAAGTGGAAAATGAAGGAGTAGGTAGAGTCCTAGACTGATGTGAAACAATGCAATCTATTTGCTTTACCTTACCGATAAGATTACTAGTCAGTTTAATTTTATCTCGTTCGAAGTGTGAATGAAATTCGTATAGAATTCTGGCCATAATATCAAAAATACGTGACATTTCAGGTAGCTCGGAATCGGCATCCGCGAGTAGACTTCATTTTGTAATGGCGTATTCACTGAGCAAACCTCAGCAATATTTGAAATTTAGTGCGTAAGAAGTGTCAGACCAACCTCTAGTGGCGAAGTTATCGAGAAAAGATTTTTTCCAATTATGTCAAGTAGCTGTCTTGTGCAAGGTCCATTCTGTGTTGAAGCAATTGAGAACAATGCCATCAATGCTTTCTATTGGGACGTCTAGACGAGAGCATTCTTGCTCCAGGTTGGACAGCCAGGTTTTAGGGTTTAAAGTTGATCCGTTAAAACGTTGGATTATGGTGTCCTTCATAATGTTTTGAAGAGGTTTGCATTTGTTAGAATTTGAATTATTGTGTGTGATGTCAGCAATAATAGTGTTTGAAAACTCTTCTTCCTCTAGGTACCTATGATGCGTCCTTATCAGTTAAATATACTGTTTTGTTTTCTGTACAATGCGAAATTCAGTTCGAAGAAATTACGATTATTTCGAATCTAGTCGTCGTGAAGGACGATTTTGAGTCAATTTTAGGTCGCGATGACGCCAAACAGCTACAGTTATTGAAAGTAGGAAAAGATGTTCATGAGTAGTCAGCGCGTATTAAAAAATCGTACGATGCAGTTCAAATATTAAATGTGCAGTCTAAAGAGGGTCCGCTTGGAAAATTGAAAGATTTCCAATTGGAGTTACCGATCGACCCTTCTGTGACTCCTGTAATCCAACCGTTTCGTCGCATACCAATTGGGCTTCAGGAAAGGGTAAAAAAGGCTTTAAATACCCTACTGGAACTCGACATTATTGAACCCGTGACTGGACCTTCTCGTTGGGTCTCACTAATGGTCCCATTACCTAAGGGTGAATCTGATCTTCATATTGCTGTTGATATGCATGAAGCTAATGCAGCGTTTTTGGATAAAAAGCATCCTATACCTACAATGGAAGATCTCACTCCACAGCTCAATGATG
>FIZR01022442.1:0-16219 GCA_900060175.1 Ferrisia virgata
TGATCATTTCTTTTATAATTTCAATTTCACTGCTCGTAAACAGTTGTAAAGACTCAATCGATTATTTAAACATGATGTAAATAATCGAAATTCGATTATTTTTGAGCCATAATTTGCCCAACACTAGCGTTTAGCTTTTCACGTTTGATTGGCGCGGTAAGGCGTGTGTAATGAATCGCGAACAGCCACACAGCCAACGAAAACACCACACGTATCGTACGACTGACGAATAAGTTGCGAGTGATATTGATTGACACGTGTGTTGGTAATATACGTATTACGTACGTCTCTTTTATGTATTTGCACTGGCTCGGAGGGTTGTGTACGTGTATGTGTACGTGTACGTGTACGTGTAAGTAGGCTGAGTACAACTATATCGGTTTGTTGAAAAAATAAACAGTAACGAAAGATACGAATGAAAAAGAAATGGAGCGAGCGACGCGACAAAGAATTTTAAGAAGATAAAGTAGGTAGAGGTACGCGAAGGAGGAAGTAGGTGCTAGGTTCGGCGGGTACGTACGGTAGACGTACACGTAGGTAGAGGAAGAAGGAAATTACAATAACGAGCATCTAGTCGACAAAATGGTGCGCTGTACAGAATATACGAGTACGCTTATATATATACATATATATGTATAGTGGTAGCGAGTACGTAAGTAAAAGTATACGAAAGCAATGGCACAGTGGCACACGTTTACCCACCGGAACTCGTTTATTTTTCTATCGAGTTTACGCGCCCAAATTCTGTGTACGTGCTGTGTAAACCGTAAACCGTAAACTGTAAACTTTAAACTGTAAACTGTGAACTGCAAAGAGTCTGGCAAAAGAAGACGCGCGACGAACAGACGGATCCGTATCCTTTCGCTTTCTAGCGTGCTCCTTTTTTCACGCTACTCTCTTTTTTACATAACGCTTTTAATGTTACATCCACCTCCACCTGCCACACCTCACCCGTTCCTTCCTTTTTTTCCTTTTTCCCGTTTTCCCTTTTTTTTTCGGCTTTGATGACGTTTAATCGTGTTTTTCGCGTGCAAGCCGGCGAATCGCGAAATGATACCGTATAAAAAGACTTAAGTATATACTCGGTAGGCGGCAAAAGTAAGCAGCGCCGCAACCTCAAATGAGCTAATTTTTTCGACGTGAAAAGAAAAGGAAGGCAAGGCAAAAAAAAAAAGAAAAAAAAGAAAGAGGCTTTACATTACACCGCGGATACTTGTGTAAAGAGAGCTATCTATACACGAACCAACGTATATATTACGAACGAGCTTTATCTATCTTAAATGAAGCGTATATAGCCGAAGCTATAGCGTGCGTATAATTTTGCGATGCGAATTTAAACGGTCGCGAATAATGAAAATTGAAAATTGAAAATTTTGTCGCCACCAACGACGACAACGACGACCACCACCACCACCACCACCACCTCCACCTCCACGTTACTACATATTACCAGTATATCGATAATTTGGCCAAATGCCAGAAAAATGTGCTGCCGATGTGACTGTAAAATGGCTTTTGGTCAAAATGCGCTCACCCGTTCGTATTCTTATTCGACTCGACTCTGAACCGTGCTCGTGCCCGTGCCCGTGCCCGTGTGTGTGTGTGTGTGATATAAGTGGCATTTTTATCTACACGACTCGACATCGCCGTTCAGTTTAGTGCTTTCAGTTTCACTGGTAGTGTAGGCTTGTAAATGCGATGCGAAAATATATTAACGTACCATCCGCACAGATATACGCAAGAGCTAGAAAAACGTCGCGTCGACCTTGGCGTGAAGTTGACTGGTAGGCTGTGCGGTGCACGCGGCCAGAGTATTTATGCATATTTGCACGCTGTCATTGGCTCGTATAGGCATATATATATATATACAGGGTGTGTACGTATTCGCTGCTGTGTCGAGCTTCGTCTTGCCTAAACATTTTTAAAGTACACCAGTTCCATATTGAGAAAATGGGAGGCCTGCTTTTGCACGCCATTGACAAGCTAACGGAAAAATTTACGGATAAAATTTTTTCCCACCCAATTGTAGATCATCGCGCCTTCCCCCTCCCCCTTCCCTCCAACCACCCCTGAATCACGTATGCGAAATCGGACCGGTGCTTCTCCCCCAATGTGCCCATATTTATGCCCCAAAAACAGCTCCTCTACCGATAACTTTGCCTAACTTTGTTGCCGAACGCGATACAGAAAAAAAGTTGAATTAAAAAATGTAGCTGGTCAAATTTGCGATAAAAAATTTTATTACGTATTTTTTTCGAAAACCGATCGAAACATTTGAAAATGAGTTTGAAATAGACGCGTTACGCGCCAAGCTAATGTTGCGCGCGATGTTTCTATCGCGTCGCGAGAGCCGGTGGCCTTACGTTCGTAGACACGCGGACTCGATTCTTTTTTAGTGCGTACCTAAACAACGAGGCGACCGAATTTCGCTTTTTCTGGAAATCTGCGAACGGTGAGGTAAAAATCTCAGCTTTCTATTTTTACTCGATTTTTTTCAATTTAAAAAACTCACTCGAAGTTCAAAAATTTTCCAAAAAATCGAAAAAAAAATTAAAAAATTGTTTTTAAACGTTAAAAAAAATATAGAATTGTTACACGTATTATTTAAACGCGAAATAATCGTTGATAGCGAGTTTTTACCATTTACCCCTCCCCCCCTCCCTTAGAGGTTTTTTGAAATATAATGTCACATTTTGCGTTTTCCACGCTTTTCTGAAAAACTTTGACGGAAATATTTTTGAAAAACACCGCCTCTCCCCCCTCCCGAAATGAATGCAGGTCATCGGGTTTCGATGGTTAACGTGATATTTCAATTTTACCTGCCATAGCCGATTAGATGTTAAATCAGAAGCGAATATCGATGATCCAGGGTCTCTGATAGTTGTGAAAACTACGATCAGAATAACTATATACTGTACAAAATTGAAGGCTTTATTCGAACAATAATTACTTTAACACGAGGTAACGTAGCATTTCGGATCATGTACCTAACTAATTTGTGTTTAGGTAATGCGGAAAGAGAATTGAGCCCGCGTGTCTACGAACGTAAGCCACTGATTCCCGCGACACGATAGAAACATCACGCGGAACATCGCCTTAGCGCGTAACGCGTCTATTTCAAACTCATTTTCAAATGTTTCGATCGGTTTTCGAAAAAAATACGTAATAAAATTTTTTATCGCAAATTTGACCAGCTACATTTTTTAATTCAACTTTTTTTCTATATCACGGTTAGCAACAAAGGTAGGCCACGTTATTCGTAAAAAAAATAAATAAATAAACACTGCTTTTCTCAGGCGCAGTCTGATTTTGTTCGATTTCGTTGAATATGTTGCTTAGGTGGTTATTGAAAATTTTTGAGTACCTTGAATTTTCCGATGTATCCATTTTTACCGATGACGACGTGTAAAAGGAGTCAAAAATACGAACCGATACTTTGAAAAATTTCATTAAAGTGCCATTGTAAGTACCTAGTTCAGTAGCCACAAGCTACCTGCCGGGTCGTGAAAGTCGTCAGAAATCACGAACGAAGTTGAGAACTTACAGTTTCCCAAAATTCTTAGCCTCGATCGGCTCGCACTGTATTGTTTTGATCGGCGGCACACCGACGTACAAAAGCCAGGCTGTGGCTCATGGTTGGGTGTATCCGCATCAAAATATGATTCGGATCCAAAAAATTGTAATTCAATCCGCGACTCGGATACAATTTCTCCTACGATCGGTGATTCGATCCGATTCATTTTCTCGAAATCGTGACATTTCCGGATCAATTTTTTAAAGTGCAGCTTACGCTGGCGCATTAGATCACGACGATGTGGTTATTGTTTAAGGCTACAAAATCTCGCAAAATTGAAATTAGCGTGGATCGGAAAATGACTGCAGCCTGCGTTTTGAAAAAAAAAAAAATGATCCGATGATCCGAATTTTTATGATCCAGATCACACTGTTTTGAAAACAAAAAAAAAGATCCGAGTTCGAATAGTTTTTTGCTCGATGATTCGAGATTTGATCCGAGTCACAAATGACCTCGTGAATCCCAATCATGGACTGGCTAAATGAACTTGTGAGTGGGTGGGGTGGGTGTAGGGGAGGGGGGGCATGGTGGCTCATACGAAGTGCTTCGCGATACAAAATCAGTTGATTCGTCCGCCATTTATTACGCAACGCGATCGATGTTGGAAGCTTCTCGAATAGAGAAGGATTTTCTTCGTCACCGATGAAGAAGATTTGATTGAGGATGAAAAAAATGTATTTTTACAGCATTCTCGTCGTTCCCGTCATGTTGTCTGTGGTGTTGGTCGTTGACAAATACGTCGGTAAGAGGGGCGGCTGCGAGGCTGAGAAACAAACCCTGTACCTACAGAAAGAAAGGGGAAAAAAACGAAGACGCGTGTATTCGTGTATATTGTACTCGTACTCGTAGTGTGGGACTGTAGAGCGTGTTACAGTGGAGGGGGGAGGGGGTGAAGTGCAAGAAATGGGCGATGGCATTTGCCCTTGCGGTTGGTCTAGTTCCAGAACGACGATTGTTTATGCGCGCATTTATACGCTTGTACGAGCTTGTTTTGCGTTAACAACTTGATGTTTCAAAGGCTCGGTTTGGCCTTTAGTCAAATATATACTGTCTCTCTCTCTCTCTCTCTTTCTAGCTACTCCGTTTCGCTGTCTGCGACCGTGTACCTCTCTACCTAGACTACCTAGACTCTTGTAGTGTGCATATATTGTATACTTTTATATGTGTGTGCGTGTGTATATGTCTGTATGGTTTTTGTAAGTTTGACTCCCGTACCGTACCTTGGTAGGTCTAGAAGGTAGGGCATACGTTAGAGGTACTGTATTAGGGTATGTTTCCACCTCTCTCGCACACGCCATCAGTTTAGTCATCTCGAAAAGAAGAAACGAAGCAAACTCGACTTTTGCAACCTGCTGCTGTGCGCGTAATTTTTCACATCGTATAAGGGGGCATATGTAGCGCGCCATATGCCGAAGCCGAGTAAGATTCCTCCTCCTCCTCCTGCCATGTTCCGTTCCTCATTTCAACGCGTTCCATCGCAGTTAACGTACCAAGCGATAGGCTGTTACTCTCTCTCTCTTTCTCTCTGTACGTAACTTGAGCCGTGTTTGGCAGATTTTTTACCGCTTTTACGACTGTCCCTCCCTCCCTCCCTGCCGCTCCTCCACCCAACCCGCCAGTTTCTTAGTTTCTTTACACTTTGTCGGCTGTTACTTGGGAAATTTATCAGACAAACGCAACGCTAGCTGTACACATTTTCGAGCTGAAACTTGCAAAAAGTAACTCGTTCGCCGAGCTACGTTGTAGGCGTTTGTTTGAAAACGATGGACTTTGCGGACTTTGGTCTTTTAGTTGCCGACCAGCGTGCCAGAATTAATCGACCATGGCGGGCGAACGAAAGGACGAGGAGTAACCGTTGCAGCGTTGGTAGGTGTGTGGTTGGTAGGTAGGTAGGTAGGTAGATAGGTAGGTCCCGTCGTTTTGTCGTACCGCACTTACGTCTTTTTTCGATTACCATCGTACACCTAATTACTTCGGTGGAGCAGGTTTTTTTTGTTAGCTTTTGAGTTTTAGCTTTTAGCACGGCTGCTGCTTCAGACAGATATCGAGCGTAGCGTTACGACACGAGATTTTGTGCAAAGATGCCTGATGCTGTCAGTCTGTGAGATTCGTAAATTCACTACGCTACGCTACGTAAGCGTATCTAGCAAAGATTTGCGAGTCGAGTCGCAAACGTATGTACGTGTGTGTGTGTGTGTGGATAATTACACGTAGGGTGGATACGCGGGTACGCGGTGGCTGTATACGAAAAAGCCGAAAGCGTCGAGCAAAGGCTATAAATTTAGGCACTTGCAAAAACATGTATCGTAGGTACAGGCAAGAGGGCGAGTGCCGGGTAAACTGCGTCAGCGAAATATCGTCATCGTTGTCGTCGTCGTCTCGTAATGGTGTATACGAGTAATAGTAGTGGTAGTAGTAGTAGTAGTAGTAGTGGCAATGGCACGTCACATTCAACCATGTTACCGTATGAAATACTATGCAGTGTGTACTGTGTGTGTCGTGTAGTGCAATTTAGCCGCCGCCGACGACGACGACGACGACGACGACAAACAATCAAACTCTTTCATTTCATTTCAATTCATTTCATTTCATTTCATTTCATTACTCTTTACACTTACTCGTAGTCGCATTGTAAGTGTATTACGCTATATTCGTATAAGATACGCCATCGCTATTCGCTGTACATGGTTAGAGGCGGCTCTGCTGTCTCATCTAGTCATCTAGTCATCTAGTGTAGTCTGAATTTCGCGTTCGAATTAAATTAATCGCCCATTCTCGCTACCGAGCTCATTGGCTGATGCGTCTCACTCGTATTATTTTACCCGGCGCAACGTTCGCTCCCCCTCGCTCCCTCCCCCTCCCGATACACCGATCGTATTTAATCTGACAGGGCTTTGTTAAATACCCGCTGCGTCGCCTGTTTGTTGCGGATATGCCTCGAGTGTATCCGACAAGACAACGCCGCACCCTTCGTCCTCGCCCTCGCCCTCACCCCCTCTTCGCTCGTTACATCAAATGCGAATTTTCTTTTCGACTCGCAAACTCGTCGTATACCGGAGAGAATGGGCGCTGCATCGCCGTACCTAGCCTAGCTGTACTTACTTGTTGTAATCGCCGAATATATATATATATATATGGCACAATGGATGGGTCCGTATAATTTGAAAAATATCTGCTCCATCTTGCTTCGTAGATTGTAGGCAGACTACCAGCCATAACTAACCCCACCATTCATTTGTGTTCGGTCGACTCGGTAGTAATCGCAATAGATATGTATACTTCCCGTTTTGCGTCGTATATGCGTCGTATATGCGTCGTATATGCGTCGTATATGCGTTCGATTCAACCGGCGCAGCGGAATATGGAAAGTTGAACGCAT
Source organism: Ferrisia virgata (assembly GCA_900060175.1). Lineage (NCBI taxonomy): Eukaryota > Metazoa > Arthropoda > Insecta > Hemiptera > Pseudococcidae > Ferrisia > Ferrisia virgata. The sequence continues at coordinate 6,954 of FIZR01022442.1, forward strand.
ATCATTGTAGGGAACGAATAGCGAAGTCATTTCTAGACGAGGAAGCGGTGTGCCGATGCAATGCACGGCACGGCACGGCACGGCACGTTCGAAGAAATCAGGTCGTAGGGTGATAAGCGTAAAAGTATGACTATAGAAATGTTGAAAATTCGACCGATGCGATGAAAAACAGTACGCTTATCTGTAGTAAACTCGACTCGAGTACGTAAAAGTAAAGTATGGCAATGATTTAGAAGCCAATACGTAACGATACGTCGATAGTTGGCGGCTCTGCCCGTTGATTCTCTATGGTCGACTCGACTGCTCGACTGCTCGACTGGTTGGTTGGTTGGTTGGTGGTTCGTAAATCATTGGCGAGTGCGAAATTGCATTCGTATTAATACGACGGTTTAGCGAGCGTGATTTTATTTTATTTGTGCGCTGTTCGTTGGTCGTTTGTCAATGTAGGCACACGGTGCGGTGCGACGCGACGCGACGCGACGGGGGAGTGTTTGCTTTTTTTCGCTTCATTTGCGAAAGCATCTCGACGTTATAATTTAGCGCCGGTCGTAGTAGTGAAAAAATTTATAGAATAACATAATTTCGTCCGGGAAGAAGATATAAATAAGATACGCTACGTTGCGAACAAGAATATAATATGGTTGAAAGAAAGAATGAAAGAAAGGAAAGAAAAAAAAAAAAATGGGAGAAAGAGAAAAAAAAATCGTCGTTGTAATAACGCATAACGCATTAGGCGAGGCGAGACGAGAGGAACGGAGCCGGGAGTCCGGGTGCGGTGCGGTGCGCGGTGTAAATTCCGTACATTTTCAAATCTCACTAAACCAATAATAGGTCGTTGAAAGCGCAACAATATATTTTTCTAAACGCTTCCGAAAAAAATTAATTTATTTTCTTTTTCTTCTCTCGTAAGTATGATGTTGGGAGAAGAGTGAGAGAGAGAGAGTGAGGGGGGCTATAGAGTAAGTCTAAGTGTGTGTATATACCTATATTGCACATAATATATATAGTAGTGGTAGTACACTGCGGTCGGTCGTTTATTTACCACGGCCGCTCGTATACGTACAAGTTGAAAGCATTTATCTATATATCATACATTTGCGGATATAATGGATGAAGGATAATAAATACGTGCTTGCTTGCTTGCTCGCTGGCTGGCTGGCTGGCTGGCTGGCTGGCTGGCCTGCTGGCCAGCTAGCTGGATGGTACCAGTAGCACCAGCAGCGGATTACAAATATCGCGTATATTATACGCGCACAGACAGTTTGGGCAGTTTGCCGGACTTCGGTCCGATATTAAGGGCTTTTAATTTTGTTACGTTATCACTATCAACTTCAGATGTAGGGCAAGGCGCGGCGACCAGCCCGCTCCTCACCATAGGTCGAGGTATCTAACGTAAGTGTATAGGTCTGCAGGTAGCTAAGGTGGATCTGTACGACATTCGTCAGCTGCTGTCAACCGTATTGAAATTTGCAACACAATATGCCTACGAGTATTTCATACTGACGATCAGTTGCAAGTGTTAACACCGAGTCTCGACCAAAATCTGGTTTCGTTACGTGACGACCCACACCACACTTACCAAACGTTATAACTTACGGCACACGCTAACTATGCTGAAAAATTGAATACATAGAGTAGAAAAGAACGGAATTCGTGATTTTTCATCAGAGTTTCCGCATTTTTTTTTTTTTTTTTTTTTTTTTTTTTTTTTTTTTGTCCTATTTTTCATCAGAGTTTCCTTTTTTTTTTTTTTTTTTTTTTTTTCATATTTTGGTCCATTTTTTTTAACCAATTTTCCTCCGATTTCAACGATCGTTGATCGATTTTCACTTTTTTTTCCATCAATATTTCGTGACTTTTGATCAATTTTCCACATTTTTCACTCATTTTTCTAAAATTTTCATCAAAATCGCGAAGATTTTTAACAATTTTATTCATATTTTCGGTCAATTTTCGCCTGATTTTCAATCATTTTTTTTTTTTTTTTTCGTAAACTTTGGTAAATTCACGATTTTTAACGATTTGTTTTAATATTTTCGGCGAATTTTCGCTCATTTATCTCAAATTTACGTCAAAACTGCGAAGATTTTCTACAATTTTATTCTTGTTTTAGGTCAGTTTTCGCCTGATTTTTAACAATTTTTTTCGTATTTTTGGCGAATTTTCGCTCATGTTTCAACATTAACTCGTTATTTTTAATAAATTTTCTCCATTTTTCGCCCATTTCTGCCAATTTTTTACCCAATTTTCGATGGTTTTTGTCGATTTTTTTTTTTTTTCATATTTCGAGTAAGGTTACACTTGATTTCAACATTTCTTCGTTTATTTTTGATCAGTTTTCCGTACTTTTTACCCATTTTTGTCAAATTTTTATCCAATTTTCATCAAGTTTTAACGACTTTTTCGATAATCTTGATCAATTTTCTCCTAATTTTCAACATTTTTTTTTTTGCCATTTTCGATCAATTTTCCATATTTTTAAGCTATTTTTGTCAAAAAAATTTTATCCAATTTTTAACGATTTTTGATCAATTTACATCTTATTTCCAACATTATTTCTTAATTTATTCATCATCTCTCCGCAGTTTTCACCTATTTTTGTTAAATTTTTACCAGAATCGCGACGATTTTAAACGATTTTATTCCTATTTTAGGTCAATTTTCATCTGATTTCTGTCAATATTTCGCGATTTTTGATCTATTTTCAGTTGTTTTTACCCGTGTTTGTTAAGAGGCGTTAACGATTTTTGGTCAATTTTCACATAATTTTCGATGGTTTTTTTTTTTTTTACCAATTTTCGTCTTATTTTTATCCAATTTCCTACGAATTTTAACTACTTCTGGTCAGTTTTCTCTCATTTTTGCAACACTATTTCACGTTTCTCGATCAACTTTTTGTACTTTTTATGTATTTCTATCCTTGTTTTTACGCAATTTTCGATGGCTTCGTCAATTTTTACGTAATTTTCAACTGTTTTTCATGATTTTTGATCAATATTCGGCGTTTTTTTTACGCATTTAGAAAAATGTTTTACACAATTTTTGACGATTATTACCGATTTTTTTTTTTCTTCATATTTTAGGTCAGTTTTTCGCAAATGTTTCGATGTTTTTAAGTAATTTCTAATCATTAGATGGAGGGGGGAGGGTGGATGTCGTAGGTTAACAACGGGTTTTCTTGCGGCTTCAACCGTAGAATGTGAAAAAAGAAACTCGCCAAATATCACGATTCGAAGTTCGTAAAGCCCCCCTTCGTTACTCGAGTGTCGTTCAAAAGTGAGTCTAGGAGTTTCGTATTCGCCATTTTTGCTCGGACGATCCACATTTGTCGAGACGAAGCAGGGGCGCAAGGTCCATATTCAACAACTTGGGGCGAAGCTGGTCGCAGACAGGATATCGCATTCGACTCGACACGACACGACGACTGCGAACTACGAAGACGGGCCGACGAAAGGAGAAAGGACTACGTGGTTGGGCTGTGGACGCGTTGCGAGTTCAAAAATAAGAGCGAGCTAGCTCGCGTTCGTACGAAGTAATAGTTTTAAATCTGCTTTTCCGATTTCAAATCCTCATTAAGGAATATTAAAAACTCGGCGAGGCGCGGGACCGACCAGCGCCCGTATTGCGAGAATCGACGCTATTAGGGTCGCGCTCGCCGCGTCGAGCGCCGTGTTGCGCTGCCCAAACGACCGTGAATCGTAATAAAACGCTAAGATACCGCACAGTGCAGCTCTGTAGCTGTGTAGCTGTGTAGCTCTCTCTAGCTGCTACCAGATAGTAGGATGCGAGGCGAGATTAGGGCGGATACGGGCTTACGTGTACGTACGTACGTAATATACCTACGTACGGTACGTAGCGTACACTAATAATACGTACTGTGTGCGTACTTCGACGAACCGCGCCGCCATTAATTTGTGCGAGTATTAGGAACGCGAACGAGGGTAAGCCGAGCCGTCGTTTAATGTTGCAGTTTGGTCGTAAAAATACGACGACGACGACTACAACTACGACTACGGCCATCGCGTTATTATTCGCGCTCTGCAAAATCTGCGTTATGGTGTAAAAAAACACGCAGTTCGTAGTAAAAAATACGAATTGTGTACGAAATTACGAATACGCTGTCATATAGCCGCCGTCGCTGCCGCCGCCGCCGCCGTATGCGAGAGTACGTTCACGTCATTACCTATTTATACCGCCGCGCCGCCCGCCGCCGCAAAAAATAAACACCCCACGGTTGCCGTACAAAAACCAAATTTAACCCACACCAAATTTGCGACACAATCGCTCAGTTTCCGGGCCAGCCAAAACATGCTGCACGTAATAGTGGCGTATTGTATCAACTTTTAACTCGCGTAGAAATACCGGTAGTGCCGCATTCGTATCACCACTCCGTGACCAAGTTGATGGCTGAATCTGAAATAGCTAGATACAGAGGATCGCGTGTAAAATTCGAAATTCTTAACAGCCTTTCCTAATAAGGGTCAAAAACCGGATCAAACTTGAATCAAAATCTTACTGATGGTCTAAAAACGTGCCAAAAAAATTTTGAACCCCTACACCCACCCCTTCGGGAATTATCGCCTTCGCGTCCTCCCCCCCCCACGGCGACGAAATTTCAACACGCCATATTTCTGGAAAGGGAGGGTAAAAAATTTTGAAATTTTCACACATTACACATTTTGCTGATGGGTACTATGAATGAGAATTTTTTGAAAATTTTCGGTTCACATTTTCCCAATTTTTTTTTTTTACGTTGAAATTATTAAAAAAAAAAGTTTTAATTTAGGGGAGGACTTGTGGCTGGTAAATTTTTTTATTATCTTTGTTAGGTAGTCATCTATCGCATATAGTTTTTTGATATTTCAAAATTGAGTACAACATGCTCAAAAAAAAAAACACTAATTAATGAGGCAGGTATCCCAACTCGAAGTAAAATTTCGATTCAATAAACGAATAAATTTAAAAGACGTATTAAAAGAACTACATTTCCAAATTTTCAAGTGCTGAAATGCACTTCTCGAATTTTGGCGAATTTAAAAAATTCGCCAAAATTATCTCATCGTCGTGTAAATTGTAAAACTTTGATCTGATCGACGAAAAAAGCTAAAATTTTTGCACATACCCTACGTTTGAATCCCCAAATCGATTAAATGAGGTTTCGAGACGTATCGTAGCCTTTACGAATTTTTGGACTTTTCCAGCATAGAAACGGTACGTACGAACATCAGAGTGTTTCTTAAAATACAACATTTGGAATTTTTACAACTTCACCCCCTAAAAAGTTTTGTATGTGGCTCTAAAAACACCATAGCTAAAATTCCAACCAACCCGAATAATAATAACCGGTGCTTCATCAGCGTTGAAGTTACGGACCAAACGCTACCAGCCTGAAGCCCGAGCACGATACTAACTACCGCGACACCTAGCGGAGTAGTTCTATGTTATCGGACACCGATGACAAATACTTCAATTCGTTAGAAACAACGATTGATTCTGATCCAAATATGGAGTACGATGTGAAAAAAGTTCAAAAATCAACTAAAAATTTTTTTATCGAAAAAAGTTCGGATTTTGAGTGAAACGTTGGGGCCGGGCCGAAAGTAGATTATGTACCAATTTTCAGCTTTTTTCGTTGATCAGATCAAATTTTCACGATTTACGCGACGATAAGATAATTTTGGCGAATTTAAACGAGAAATGCATTTCGGGACTTGAAAATTTGGAAATGTAGTTCTTTTAATACGTCTTTTCAATTTATTCGTTTATTGAATCGAAATTTTACTTCGAGTTGGGATACTTGCCTTATTAGTTATGAAAAAGTAGCAAAAAACACGTTTTTTTTTTGGTTTTGATTTTTTTTAAGAATTTTGCACTCATTTTCAGAACACCAAGAAAATGTACGCGATAGATGATCACCTGACAAAGGTATAAAAAAATTTCAAATTCTCATTCATGGTACTCAGCAAAATGTATAATGTGTGAAAATTTCAAAATTGTTTACCCTCCCATTGCAGAAATATAGCGTTTTGAAATTTCGACGTGGGGAGGGGGGGCGAGAGCCATGGCGATAATTCCCGAATGGATGGGTGTAGGGGTTCAAAAATTTTTTTTTGGTACGTTTTTAGACCTTAAGAAAGATTTTGGTTTGATTGATTTTGGGTCGGCGAGCGTTTTTGACCGTTATCAGGAAAGACTCTACGTTCGAAGATGAGGTGACCTTTTTACGGTAGAATCCCACCTTGATTTTTTTAAGAAAAAAGGGTCGATTTTGTAATTTTCTTCTACAATAACTAAACTGCGGTGAAAACTACGTTAGTATGGGGCCTTTTCTCTCTCATCCTCTCCCGTCTTCGCCCGAGATCGTGTAAAAGAAGCCCGAGAATAAGAAAATTTTTGACTGCTAAAAATTCGAATTGGTCCGATATTCGAATAGAAATAGCAAAATCTTCCCTTCCTGTGAATTTCTAATGATCTTGCGGTCATTAATATGTACTTATCGCGAAATGTGCATCTAATACAGGAGCCAGGGGGGGTCAGAGAAGCCATAGCTCATAAATTTTCTTGGAATGTGAAAAATTCAAACGCTTTCGTAACAATTCCAAAAGGTGAAACCCGGCGTTTGAGAAATACCATTTGGTATACGTTAAATGTGACATTTTTTTTTGAACTCGCCTCGAAGATTTTTCGACTGTTGGCCTCATTTCCAAACGTACGAGTGGAAAAATAACGAGATTAGATTTTTCGCGTACTGTATTTTTAATTTGTGCCGGGCCATGTAGCGTCGAATAGCTGACGATGGTAATTGCGGCACATTTGACGAAATATACACGAATACGATACGATAGATGACAGGTTTAGGTACTGGTATGCCTAGCTGGTACTCGTGTGACCTACATCGTCATCACTCATTAGTCAGCTCGTCGTTGTCGCTACTGTTGTACTAAAAAAGTTCGAATTTTTCGCCCTTCGTCGAGAATGAGGCAACTTACACTCGTGCACAATGTGCATTATTATTATTATACCCTAAGTAATCTAATCTAATCTAGGCATTCAACTCGTGCTCGCAGTTGGCACACGTTGAAGTTATTTGCGGCCGAGTAAAATACTACTTCGTACTTAAACTTACATATTTACTATAATAACTCGGTACGCGCGCTGCACATTGTAAGGTAGTATGTACTATGTAGATGTGTCTAGATGTGTAGGTACCTCTACTCTAGTCTTCTCTCCTAGCTAATAATTAGCTTACACCTGTAAGAGTTAGCTTTGCTACATTCTGGCCGCACAATTGCGGCCAATTTAACGGCATCGGCATACGCATACGTTCTTCAGTGCTTACCTTACCTATCCCCTATACCTGTACCTAACCTATACCTATACCTGGTGTACCTAATACCGTTTATTATCTGTACGCTTGCTACGTTATCACTTATCAATATTCTGGGCGTGGAGCTATAATGCTACACGCCTCCGCTTCGTTCAAAATAATACCGTACCACTATGAATAATACTGTACAGTGTAGCTTTGTATGGAGCTCCGGATACACACAATCATATGAAATACCTGCATAGTACATACCTATTACCTACGTATCTGGTATCTGGTATCTGCTATCTGCTATTTAGTTTAGTACCTCCATTATGTACGTCTACGTACTTCTTAATATACTTAGTATGTAGGTATTTGTACCTAGGTATCGACTGACGTAAGTCAGAAAATAGTACGCGCTCTGTGTATAGTGGGTTTGGGCCGGATATCTAAGTATCTACGTTACCTATCATTTATTTCCATCGAGGTAAATGCACGGTACCCAGTACGCAATATGCAGTTTGCGGTACACGATACAACGCGACGTACCAGCTCAGATTACAAATGCGGCGGCATCGGTGTGTACGAATTTTGTATCGTCATTTGAACGTTTCGTTGGTCAGTTGCTGAGTTGCTGAGTTGCTTTCTACTACAGTCGATGTACGTAGTTGCCGCAGGCTCGTTTAAGACTACGGCACGGTTTCGCTATTGTGCCGCCAATTTCATACACGAATAGTCGAATACTTGCAACGCGATTATCGACGCGCAAAAGCAGATAAGCCGAATGACTGTATCGGCGCAGGCAGGCCAAGCTCATCATCATCATCATTTCAGTTACTTACCAGTTCGCCAATGGTGTGTAGCGTTTACACTACACGTACGAGAATAATGGTCAAGAGGCCCAACAACTCGAGAGAATATCGCGTGATGTCTCCAGGGCTTGACAGATTTCGGTTCTCAGTCGAAGAAGACTCGCGCAAAAGATTGTTCGATACACGGCGGAAAAAAGGTTCTACCGCGCGCATACCGACATATGCAAATTCTTGCGAAAAATTCTGCCGTATCTTCGTACATTTTGATTTTGCGCGTGAATTAGAACTCGAATATTCGCGTTTTTAGCCAAATAACCTTAATGGAAATTGATTGTTGTACGTACAACGTACAGCTCCTCTCCTAAGGACGTAGCTTGCCCAATTCATAGTGCTAGATTAGCGTTGATGAAGGCAACCCCAAAAAGGCACATCTAGGGCTCCTACTTGATGTACACATACCCGCTTTCAAGTTCCTAGCTTAATTTGGAGGGAAATTACGCGAGCAACAAACTCAAAAAATAAGAAAAAAACGACCAAAAAACCTTATTTTTGGGGGACTGTGTGTGTGTGGGGGTAGGGAGGGGGGGTGTAAAATGAGGTTGAAAAGTCGACACCCCCAACCAAAAGTCACACCTGGGACCGCCACTAAATGTACCTATCTAATTTCAAGTTCCTAGATCAATTTGGAACGGAGTTATGCGAGCAGCGAACTCAAAAAAGAAGAAAAATGAGAAAAACCTATCAAAAACCCTATTTTTTGTAGGTGTGAGGGAATGCAATGCAGCTAAAAAGTTGGAATCCCCAAAAGGCATATGGAGGGCATCAACTGAATGTACATACCAAATTTCAACTTCCTAGCTCAATTTGGCGGGGAGCTGTGAGGGGTGAAATCCCTTTCATATCTTCCCTCCTAATTGACTTAGAAGCTTCATTTTTTGGATATGTTATACAACTTTTGATTCTAACAATTGGCGTAGAAAAGGGGCAATTTTTGCGTTTTTGGATCCACAGCACCCCCCCTCCCAAATGGGGCAAAACTGAATTTTAACTCAAGTTCATCTTCATTCATATGTATATCTAATCTGAAAAATTAGTGAAATATGTTGAAAAATGAGTGAAAATCGAGTAAAAATCGTTAAAAACCG
>FIZR01022444.1:0-18253 GCA_900060175.1 Ferrisia virgata
AAAAAAATAGAAATCTGAAAGGCGGAGGACGTTCCTATTAAAATTAAGAGCTCATCTGTGGAGAGAATTTTTTTTAGGTGTCTACCAACCACTTTTTCAGGGTACCAAGTGAAAAAAAAAATAATCGTTTTTTTTGACCCACCCTATTATATATATATATAAATAAATAAATAAATAATTATCCTCATTCATAGTCTTGATAGGTGTATTTTCTCTACGCCATAAATTTGTGCTTTTTTGCTCAGAGCAGCGTGACAGAATATAGCCAATGGTAGCCTTCAAGTATTCGAATCATCGATGCTTAAAAATCTATTTAAAATTGTTTTGCAGTGTTGGCATCGATGCTGTTGCCCTCGGTGGAAACCTTAATTTATTGAATTCCGACGATTCCGTGTAAGTAATACGCACATTTTTGAATAGTAAAATTAAAATGAATGAGAAATACGCTCTCGGATTGTAATCCTGAGAAATATCAATCGTTTTTTCAAAAAATATCAGATAGGGTAGCGGCGAATTAATTCACATATTCTTTTTTTTTACAGTGCCCAAGGAACCCACGGATCAAGTGGTTATGGAAATGGATCGAACTCCGACGGATGCGAAGGTGGAAGTAAATAAATCAAATTCATAAAGAATGGCCAATTTGAGCACAAAACCTTTTATTACAAAACCAATAGATTCATATCGAAATATTTATGTAAATAATTTATAGTTAGTTCCGCACAATCAATATGTAACGGTTGTTCAGACTTTACTACGCACCCTAGCTATTAATTGCATTTATTTTAAGTGATTATGTGACATATTTCTGATATTCATTTAGCACAATTAATAAATGAGAATGTGAAAAGATTTTGTTATTCACAATTTATTTCAACACATCATCAAAATATCACCAAAGAGTCGACACGATGTATGCAGAAAATTTCTGATGTGCCACGTATTCATTTTTCCTATGACTTGCATTCAATATTGTTGAAGAAGGTAGAACGATTGTAGTCTATCAACCTGAGATATTAGTAAACCACTGGAATTATTTTCAAGCATTTCAGATGATAATATTTTCTAGTGTTTCGAGAAAGCATACATATTTCATTAATCAAATTCAAATACCAGATAAATACGAATTTCCTAAGCCAAACTAGATCATCCTATGGCTCTTAGGATGTTTTAGTTTTGCTGCAGAATAATACAAAATCAGTCGAAAGTGGTGGAAAAAGTAGTACGTCCGATGACGAATAAAACAAACTGGTTTCACCTAATGGAAGTCGCACTCCAAACCGTATTTTATAGAATTTTTCCTCCCCTAATTTTTTGGGCTATTTTTTCCACTCTGATAACGTTTGAAAATTGATAGATTTTTTATTTAAAACAACATTACGTACTTTCTACACATGTCCATCTATACACTTTGAAGCAGAAAACCGATCAAAATACAACGAACAAGTGAAAATCTTGTCTTAACAATACATTCAACTTTAATATTACAGATGATATTAAGATGTCATTTAAGATGGCCATTATTTAAAAATGAGCTAGTTTGCTAAAAGGAAATAATTAATAAGGACCTTATTACTTACACGATTGAGAGCTTATCATTTACTTGAGGTCAGGCATGGATCATTCAAATATTATATCTTTACTCACCTGAAATAAAAAAGAAATATTCAATTATTAGTATTGATCAATCATTTACATTGTATTAATTGTCCAAAGTATACTACGTGACATATTTTTTATTATAGAAGGGGTGTAATCAGCGGGTGGGCCAGGCTCACTTCAAAATTCACCTGGCCCAGCTCTGGCCCACCGAAATCACGGAACTGAAAAAAGTTAAAAAATTTACTGCACCCACTAAAAATAAAACCCCTTCAAAACGAGCATTTTGAGTCACATAGAATAACATAATCGCACCAAACGTTTGACATTTCAATCGTACTTTCTTTTCCCTATCCAATTTTAAAACATCTTATCTTCGAGTTATAAAGGTAAAGCATATGACGCAGACCCATGCGCAAAGGGATGGATTTTGAGGGTCAAAATCCTTCCAATGAGCGAAAAAAAGGTGAATTTTCCTAAAAAAAATTGAGCTATCAAGGCCAAAAAAATTGCATAAATTACTCAAGTGTTTCTGAAAATGTACTTTTTAATGATTAAAAGTATAATTGTTTTCCAAAATTTTTGCCCTTGCTCAGGCACATGTATTTTTTTTGCACTGTATCAAATTTATTCCCTTGGACCAATTCTTTGCTGAATTTAATAATTTTGCCCGCCAAAAATGTTTTGGTCTCTTTATTTGCCCCAATCATTCTTTATTTCCTGATCACACTCTTGTATCACAGAACGACACGACGTTTCGAATGTGATGAAATTCACACAAATATTTCAACTATGATGTCATTGATTTCATTTCAAATTCACATAGGACTTTTTAAAAGAACGATTTTTTGGTCTTAATTTTAATAAATTACTTTTTTTTTTCAAAGTATCATCCAGAAGGATACCGCATTTTCTCAATGTGAAGTTATTAGTTGTAAATTTTGCAACTCAACAATCATCAGTGAATTCATGAAAAATTGTAAATTTCATTCTGATGTGCTCTCGAGATTAGAATAAAGGGCCATGTGAAATTCAAACAAGTAGATGAATATTTCATACCTGTCCACCAGCTATTTTTCTGAAGAAATAGCAGATATGAGTCACATTTCCAGAAAGATTTTCATGCAATTTTTCAATTTTAACCAATATGAATCATGGAAAGAACCATGTCACTTTCGCATAAAATTTATGAAAAGTGTGTCGCGAAAAATGGTAATATTTTAGAAGAATTTATTCTTACAATAAATTCTAAAACAAATTCATTTCTTGGTAGTAAAATTTACTGCGTTGGTGGTTAGGTTGTGATAACTTATTCAGATAGCAGCAAACCTTCGGTGCAAAACAAATTATAAAAAGCACAAAAATGTAAGACTTAGTTCAGAAATTTAGAAATTACATTTTCATCCTTTATGTCATCTCGTGCATGGTTTATTATTCTTCATGATTTATCAATTAAATTTCAACAAATACTACGACGTTGGCTGTTAATTCTCCTTTTTCCAGCACAAAAGCACTGAGCAAAAAAACAGAGATGGTACGCATTTTCAAACTTCTCCTCCCACTTCCGAAATATCTCAATTTTACCACAATAAACTATTTGAAAATACAGTCCAAAATAAACTACAATACACGTGCACATTAATTCCAAACTTGACACACAAGTTTATCTGATTATAAGCACCTAATAAACTATTCAAAACATGGTAGATACTCTTCCTCAACACCAGAGTACAAAAATACTAGAGAAATTCGCTATATGTAAACTCACTAAATAGGAAGTGACGAAGTTTGTTTTTAGTTTTTAGTACGAAACTGTAGTAATTGAAAAATTCTAGAAATGGCGTCCGTCAATAAGATCGAAGTTTCTGTTGGCCTAGTCGCGATTTTTGTTGTTTGTCAACTGAGCATACTGCAAGTAGTACAGATTGAAGCCGGCAGAGGGCCATATGGTTATCATCAGTAAGAAAAAATTTCCAAGAAATATATGTTTTTTTTTGTAGTGAAACCTCAATGATTCGGACCTTCAATAAAGTACTAAAAGTAACTGCATAATCATTTACAGTATACAACTTGCCAATACTTGATAAATTATTAGTGACAATTTCAAATCATATATTCGGCAACATGGTAGAAAATGTAAAGGATGGCCTTTTCTTAAAGATAGTTTTCATTTTTAGTTGAGATGACTAGAATAATATTGTAGATGATGATGAAACCGCTGGCTAGGGTTGCTTCGCTCATTAGTAAATCATTATACAACTAAGTGTACACTGTCAAGTTCATTTCAAACTCAGCCATACATGTTGCAAGTTTTTAAGATGCAAAAGAGTGAGTTGGTAATACTGATGAATGTATTTTACATCATGCAGTGTTACCCACCCATTGCTTTTCTGACACTAAAAGCTCTAAAGTAATGAAGCCGAATTTAGAATATTGTTTAGGCACCTGATAAATATTGATAATATTTTTGCAGTTATGGGAGGCACTCGTCAGATAGTGAAGAAAGCGAAGAGCATGCGAAGTGTGAGAGTAAAACGTAAGAAATAGATTTTTATATCATAAATATAAGATATTTCTACAAAATACATCCATGAATCACAATCCTGAATATCGGATAATTTTGTTTGAAACGACCATTTAACACTGTGTTGACTACAGTATTAATTTCACATTGTTAATATTGGCTAATCCAAAATTCTTGATTACTTTTGCAGCACCAACGTCAATTTTGCACTTTTCAGTCCAGTAGTAAATGCAATGAATGAAGGCAATTCTGCGTAAGTGCATAATACATGTTTTATTCCAAAGTTAAGAATTGTCCGAGAAACAAGCTCTTAGATGGTAATCCTGAGGAATGGACTGATTCACAATCTCATACTGACAATACTGATATCAACTAGCTTATCAGTAATTTGCTCGATAATATCGATAGTGGAAATTTTCGCACTGTGATATGGAAGAGTGTGAATAGGGAAAAGAGTATAGTTTCTTCAGTAGTAAAATAAATCAAAGTAACTTTTTGGTAAACAAAAGTATAGGAGCTGAAATCTCATCTTCAAACCGTTTAAAAAAATAAAAAGAACAATTTTTCCAGTAGAAACATCTATTTTGCAATAAACCTGGTTTCTTATTGCAAAATGTCAGAAAGGTTCATTTTTAATTTCCAAGTGGTCAGATCATCAAAAATTCCTTATGTAGTTGTTAGGTATAGCCTTGAAGAAAGCATTTTAGCATATTGCTTCAAAACAATAATGATTGTGTATTGGTGTATTATCAAATAGCAGCGAATTAATTTACTCATTTTTTGTAAACCTTGGACAGTGGTCAAGAAACCGGAGGATCCAGTTCTTCTGGATGTGGATCGAATGCTGTAGAGCATGAGCCTAACCCTGGTGGATACGAATCAAACCCTGGTGGATACGGATCAAACCCTGGTGGATACGGATCAAACCCTGGTGGATACGGATCAAACCCTGCTGGATACGGATCAAACCCTGCTGGGTACGGACCAAACCCTGGTGGATACGGACCAAACCCTGGTGGATACGGACCAAACCCAGGGGGATATGAGTCGAATCCAGGCGCATATGGATCGAATCCAGGTGCATATGGATCAAATCCTGGCGGGTATGGATTGAATCCAGATGGATATGGATCACATACTGGCGGATATGGATCTAACTCAGGTGGATGCGAATCAAACTCTGGTGCATACGGATCAAACCCAGGTGGATATGGGACTAATTCAGGTGGACGCGAACCAAACCCCAGAGGACATGGGTCAAATCCAGTTGGATATGGATTGACCCCAGGCGGATATGGTTCAAGCCCTTTTGGATTTCTTTGAAATAAATAGGCAAAGAGGTACTCATCAGGAAACGCTGATAAAGAATAAAGAATCGTATTCAATTACAGAGTTACGAAAATGTGTAATAACTGTTCAAAATTTATTAGGCATTAAAAATTATGTACTTGTTTGTTATAATCGTGTAGCACAATATCAATTTAGGCCTACATTTGAAATAATGAAATCTTCAGGGGTTACAAATTGACTTCTCTTATCTAATTCATGGTGACAAACCTTAAGAATACCATCACTGCAGGGTCAATACCATGCTAACAATCTGCATATTTGAAAAATGCTTCCTTTATTCGTTTTAAACGTTACAAAATGGATGAACTATAGAGATAAGAACTACACAGTGCCCATCTGGTGGTCCCAAGGGTAAGAGGAACTAGTAATTAGTTACTCACTGTTTATCCTATAGAGGCGTTGTGATCACTATTTTCCTGCTATTGTTCAGAACTCCGAAGCAACTCTTTCCCTAGATCACAACCAACAGCGCTACATGACTTTACATCAACCCACACAAACTCCAAGATCTCAAGCAATCAAAATGTAGATATTTTAAAACGTCCCTTGGTGGGATTTAGTGAACAGCGCTCTTAACGGATATAATTATGAACAAGTCAGTACCAGGAGTTTTCATAATCCCCTTACTGCTGTGAGCTGCAGATGGGCATATTGTAGTTCTAGTGTCCATAGCACAAACATTAGCTGAAGGGCTTCATCTCATCATCCCTCACTCTCCCAGCATAAAAAATTGGTGAAGAGAGAAAAAAAGAAAATTATGCCAACTAGGCAAACTTACCAATGTGAATTTAAAACTCCTAAAAATTCAATTTCAGAGCTGAAAAATCCTATTTTTATTCAAAACATCATCCGTGCTTCACCAAGGCAAAAGTATATCTTCTATTTATTTCATTTTTGTTCAATTTGACAAAATAACGAATATGAATTTAAAACTTCTAAACGTGAAATTTTACTGCCAAAAAATTCAATGTTTTAAAAAGTTTGCCTTCGCTTCGCTGCGACATGCAAATATTTCTTTGTTTCATTTTTGTAAACTTGGGTCCTAATAGATGATGCTTTTTATAGCACACGAACCCCGTATTTCACTTTGCAAAAAAAGTCGGTGAAAATTAAAAATTTTTGCTGGTAAATTTTTCATCCCGCTCTCCTCTAGTTGGTCAGGCAACGCACGTGTGATTAGAAACTGAAAGTAAATTCAATTACGTTTCCATGGAAGATCATTGGAGTTGAAAAATCGATTCAATCTTTGGACTGGTTCTTTCCTCTTTCTTCATTTATTCAGCAGTATCCTTAAAAATCAAACATCGTCAGTAAAATGATTATCATGATTCAGATGATTAGCCCATTTTGAGTGACAAATTGCACTGTTCTCAAACTTTCAGCGTCAGGACAATTTCATCCACAAATAAATAATGTTCGCGTAGATTCAAGACATTCTGTGTCGATAAGTTAACAAAATTTGATTCCAAAGACGAGTTGATATTTTTGAGACGCCATTGCCAATCTTACATAAAAAAATTATGATGCCATATTACTTGAATAAAGCAAAGGAGGTGTCACTGCCATTGACGTCATTACAATAACAAGTTTACAAAATGCAGAGCAGAAAAGCACCCTATTTTACTAAATTTTATTTCCATAATGAAGTCTCGTGATTTATGGATATCTTTAAGCTAGCATTTATTCATTTCTACGGCAGCAAATTTCAAATGGATACAAAATTACAGAAAATTCACTCGTTTAAGATAACGAAAGACAAAATGTTGATCAATTTTGAAGTTTCTCATTTTACTATTGTAAGACTTCGAAGGCTGTTTCATAATCTTTCGTTGTCTTCATAAACCCTGAAGTCCCACTAAATCTATATACCACATTTCAAACTCCCTGGATGAATTTGAAGTGGAGATATGTTATACCACAAATTTGAAAATAAAAAAAAAAACTACTCAAAAAACCATTTTTGCGGGGATATGAGGGGATGTAGTAGAATTGAAAACTTGTATCCGTAAAAAAGACACACCTAGAATCTATATTAAATCTACAAAGCAAATTTCAACCTCCTATCCAGATTTGGAGGAAAGATATGCGTGCCACAAACTTGAAAAACAAGAAATTCCATTGAGCCTGAAAAGCTGAAACCTTCTGAAGACACATCTGTGGCCTTTACTGAAAGTCAAGAAAAGGAAAACGTTCTTGTATCTTCCTACCTAACTGACGTGGGAGGCTAATTTTTGGATATGACGTAAAACTTTTGATTACCTATGATTGGTTAAAAAACATACAACTTTTGTCCTTTTG
Source organism: Ferrisia virgata (assembly GCA_900060175.1). Taxonomy (NCBI): domain Eukaryota; kingdom Metazoa; phylum Arthropoda; class Insecta; order Hemiptera; family Pseudococcidae; genus Ferrisia; species Ferrisia virgata. The sequence goes on from FIZR01022444.1 coordinate 7,772, forward strand.
CGACCCCTTACTCAAATGCGCGGCATCACTGGATTCTGACCCGCGGTTGTCCCCAATCATTTATATCAAATCCACCACCAATCGAAGCGTTGTGCATAAATTTGATTAATTTTGGTCAACGTCGAAGCTGCCAAACTCAGTAAATGATTTTTAGTGGGGGGGGGGGGGGGGAGGCGGTCATAAATAGGACCAAACATCTTACATGCATTTCACTGGTCTTCGGTAACCCCGAAATGGATTTTATTGGTCCTCTCCTCTCACCTGCTGTAGGTTAATAATCAGTATAAGAGAAGAACAGACCAAAAAAAAAAATGGATAGTTATAAAAATGTGTACAGGTTGTTCAGCCTCAGTAGTACTTCCTACTTACCACAATTATGGCAACTCAAGTTCATTTTATGCAAAATGGTTTGCATAACATAAAGTTGCAGGGACAGAGATGTACAAATTCGGTTCGATCATTTTCAAATTTTTATAATTTTCAACCCAAAAGAGAGAGATCTCAGATTTGGGTCAAAATGTACTGCATACTACGTAGTATTTTCAGTTAAAAAATCACTATCGCAGGCGATGTGATTTAAAAAATATGAGGATGACTGCTTCAAAATTCAAAATGTTTTCGAATTGTAGTTTGTAACTTGGCAAAATTTTTCAAAAGTATCTTTTTGAAAAATGTAAGATAAAGTATATCCTCTGCTACCTGTCGTTACATGTCACTCCTTAAGTTTCTCAGTATATTCTGAGCAAATAATTTACTCAAATTTCCTCCCTTTGAAAATTCCTCAAGATGAAATTTTTTCAAAAAATTAAAAAAAAAGTTCTTTGAATAAAATATTAAAATTGCCATTTTGGGTTTTGAAATGAAGATTCTAATTCTTAAAATTTTGAAATTCTGAATACGTAAATTATGCATCATAGCTACCTAAGTAGCCATTTTGTGACCTAAAGTGCCACGTATGAAACTATTTTCTATACCGAGAATTTTTCAGTATCAACAAGCACGACATTGAAAGAAATTTACAAAGAAGAATACGTAAAAAATGGTCGTATTCTTCAACGATTTATGATCGTTTACAGTAAATTTGACTAAGAAATGGCCACAATTAGGAACAGAACCTTCACTTAACACGACTTGTGAACTTGTTTTGCCATCAGATTACCTTAATGCTTGTTGCCAATGGTTGCCACATTTCTGTTTGACCTGAAATTAAAGAAAAAAGAGTTCTGCAAGAGGTCTTAAAAAACTCAGCAAAATTTCCCCAAATTGTTCTTTTTTTTTCAATTTCTGGAAATTGAGAGGCTGTAGATTTCTTTTTAATTTTAGGGTAATTTCAACGATACCCACAGTTAAATTTTATTATTGAAGGCTGCTGGAAATACGTTAAAAAATGCATAAGATTTTCTTTCAAATAGGACTCTGAAAAATTGCCAATATCTTGACCAATAATAAAAATACGTTTATTCGAAAATTTTAAAAATACCCTTAAGGTCAATAACACTGTAAACAGATGGTTAAAGACTGGTTGAGAAACTATACTCAAAAGTGAAGTAATTCATTTGTAATACACATCTTCGGATAACTCAACCAATGAAATTTTACTTCTGCATTTTTGTTTTCGATATTTATACGAAAAAGTGAAAACACGAAGTGTATTCTACAAAAGCTCATTCCTCAAGAGGTAATTATCAGCAACATAAAATGTAGAAAAATATTGAACATTTTTACATATCACTTGGTAAAATCTCTGCGCAATGACGTCAATACACAGCTTTCTTTAAATTTTTTATTACTAGATGTTGAAATATTGCATAGAAATTTTTCTTTGCCTACGATACTCTGTGCGGGGTGTGAAGACCCCCCTTTTTTTGGAGGGCTGTTCCCTCGTTAGCTATTAAATAGTAGGAATAATGTTGCAGCTATGACACGAGCACATTCATTATCGAGTCAGCCAACTTGACGTATGAACTTATCTGATTGCCAATACCTAATAAATGTTCAAAAATTCGATATTTTTTCCTAGTTACACGTAGATTCACTGTAAAACAAGCCATGGAGTTTGTTCGTTGTATTTAATACAAGAAATTGTTGCCATTAAAAAGAGTAAAAATGGCTTTTGGTAATTGGGCCAAATTTGCCATTGCGGCAATTTTCGTTTTTGGACAATTATGCATATTTTTGGAAGCGAACATCGAAGTCCCGCAAGATCCAAGTTATCGACCTCTAAAGTAAGAGAAATATGTTCTTAGCAGATAAAATTTTGAAAAATAAAAATAATACTGTACACACGAAATTAAAGAACTTTAATCAGTAAAATTATCAAGCCTAAAATAATTGATGGACTTGTCGAAAAATTAATTTTAAAATATTTTTACAGCCTATCTGTAGTTAATCCATCTAAATCAGTCGAACCAAATGAAGGGTAAGAAATACATTTTTTCAATCATAACGGCTACTTATTAAGACGACGTTTTCAGTAAACCATTTTCTAAAGTAAAACTATCAGACGCTCGTAAAGTACATTCCATTCCGGTAAATTGATTTAATAATATTTTAGCAAATACGCGAGTTGGTCGTGGTATAATAATAGTGGTTGGTACCCACCATCGACAGTAGTAAAAAACGAAACAATGTTCCCATCTGGATCAAATGAAACGTAAGAAATATATATTTAGATGGTAACATTGCAAAATACAATGAAGAAAATGCTCAGAGCTGTCAATGCCTATTTAATATCGAAGATGAAAAGTATTATCGTGACAGGTATTCAATATTGTTATATTAATTTGTTAATACTTTTGCAGAAACTCGACCGTTGAGTCAGTTGTTGAAAGTAGTTCAACAAATACATCGGAGGATGATTCTATTCTAAATATAACGTAAGAAATATACATATTTTTAAATCGATAAGTTAGAAGTATTTTTGGTACCTATCATAACTTTGGAAAATAACGCAACAATAATATCGCCTCAAAATTATCATCATCAGTGTTTTACCCATCGAAAGTAAATATTTTCACGAATCACTAAACAGTGGCATATTAAATTGCTAATATTTTTGCAGAAACTCTACCATAGAGCCAGTTGAAGATACCAGTTCTATAAATACAACAGTGGTTGATTCTCCTGAGATCGTAACGTAAGAAATGATCATATTTTTATATTGATACGTAAAATATGTGAGAAATATTTCAGACGAATGCAACCATAATATCATCTCAAATTCATCATCATCGGTGTCTCATACATCGAGATCGTATATTTTCACATGCTCCAGCAGCAAAGCGCCATTCAATAGTGGCATATTAAATTGAAAATATTTTTGCAGGAACTCAACTGAAGAACCATGTGAGGAAACAAATTCAACAATCACATCAACGGAAGAATCTGTTATACACGTAACGTAAGAAATATGCATATTTTTGGACGATAAAATGATTTAACCAACAGGCTTAAGGGCTGAAAAGTCTAAACCACCAAAAGGCACAACTCGAACCTCTACCAAATCTACATACCAAATTTCAACTTCCTAACTCAATTTGCAGGGGAGATATGTGAGGAACAAACTAAAAAAATATGAAAACCCGCCGAAAAAATCATTGCTCTGGGGCCGCAAAGGGATGCAATAGGGCAGAAAAGTCGAAACCCAAGACACATTTAGGGCTCTTACTAAATATACGTACCAAATTTCGGTTTTCTACTTCAATAGGTGAAAAAGAGAAAAAGCCTTCATATTTTCCCTTTTAATTGACCTAGGAGACCAATTTTTGAATCTGTTGTGCAACTTTTGATGTTCTCTCATTAGTTAATAGAAGAACAATTTTGACCATTTTAGCATCTCAACGTTCACTCCCCCAAATTTGGGCATGACTGAGTTCTGACCTAAGGTCATCCTTATTGAACAATATCAAATCTTCTGCCAAACCACTCCTATCGTCTAAATTTGACCGGCATATTTTTAGTATCAGGAGAAAAAAAATATATGGAATAAATATCTTACACGGTAACAAATTGTCTCAATGGTCTTCCAACCCTGCTTCCCTCCCCCATCATCCATACATGGATAGATCGTAATAGCCTGGTTTTCATGGACAATATTTTAACCCCTCACAATTTGGAGAAGATAGGAAGGACAAAACTAAAATAACAAAAACCGTTATCTCAGGGTTGAGAGGGCGCAAAGGGGCTGATAAGTTGAAACTCCGAAAATACAATTTCAACTCCGTGGCTTAGTTGGGGGAAGATATGGGAAAACAAAGTTGAAAAATAACAAAAACCGCCCAAAAAACTACTTTTTTTGGTGTTTTAAGAAAATGTAACGAGAATAAAAAGTCTAAACCCTCAAAAGATGCTTCTAACCCACCCCCGCAGCTCTTTTTGAAAGAATGCAATCCCAAGCTGTTACACTGGTCAGAGCTAGTTTCTTTATAGTATTAGGACAATCTTAATTTAATATTGTACAACTGGAGTTCCCCCCCCCCCACAACCAGGGACCCAAAGGTTTATCCAGGGAATTTAAGACAGTAAGAGGATGAAATGAGGCTGACAAGTGAAAACTACCATAAGGCAGATCTAGGATCCCCACATGGGAAATTTAAATTTCTTGGCTAAATTTGTAGGGGAGCTATACGTGTCACAAACCAGCAAAATAAGAAAAATGAACCAAAAAACTACATTTTCCGAGCATTGAGAGGATACAAAAGGACTGAAATGTCCAAATCTCGCAAAAGATACATTTTAAGTCTACACAGCAAATTTAAACTTCCTAACTTAATTTGGAGGGAAGGTATGAGAAATACAAAATTGAAAAATAACAAAACTCATTTTTGGGATTGAAAGGAGAGAAGTATCCAGGGGGGGGGGGCAAAGTTAAGACAAACAATGGGGCTAAAAAGTCGAAACATACAAAGGACATATGTGGGGCATCTGCGAGAGGATGATTTTGAGACATGTTTTACAACTTTTGATTACCTATTGATCGGTTCAAAAGAGAACAAATTTTGCAGTCTTTGAATTTTCACCCACAGTTAATTCGCACTAAAATTGAATTCGCCACCAAAGTAAACTCATTGCCAAAATTTAACTGATTTTAGTTCATATTGAACCGAGGAAATGATTTTGGACTCATGTCATATCAAAACGACCAAAATCTGGCCTTGAGTCTTTCGATTTTGCTAAAAAAATTTTACAGGCTCTTCCCGTAGGTCTGGTGAAAGAATTTACGTAAATTAGTCTCGATGCCGATTCATTGTTTCCATTGTTCAAAATTTTGACCATATGAGGGGGGGGGGAGTAAAGAGAGATAAAAGAATGTTGGAGGGAACCGGATCAAAAAATAAAACTCAGCGTGCACGAATTGGGAAAAATTGGTGTTACTGTACTTTTTCCATTTTTTTGGGGAATTTTGACAAAAATTTCATGGGGGGGGGAGGAGGTTATTAAAAAATCGAGCCGGTGTTCAAACTAGAGTCCTATACCTTGAAAAATTATTCATAAAACTCATCCCAGTTTATTTATTCATTTATTTTTTATTCTTTTTTGCAGTTGTAGCTTACAACATCAATAAATGAAATTAAAAAAAAAACAAAATAAAATAAAACAATGGTAAAGATAACAGAAAACAAAAATAAAATAAAATAAAATAATAAATCAATAAGAAAAATTTGAATGAATAATCAAGAAATGGAAATAAATAGAATTCTTAAGAACTACCTGTAGGCTGCCACATCCACCAACCATTTCATTTACATTGTAGTAGAATTCACTCTCCAACATCAATTTTTTTCAAGTGTTTTTCAAAAACTTTGAGACTACCTATATTCTGCATTTCTGCCGGTTAAATCATTTTTAGGAGAAAACTTCTGGACTCATGAATAAGGCTCTTGAATTCATGTTGCACTGATTTAATAATAACACAGATATTCAATATTCGTAACCAAGGGTTTGAATCTTAAATTTTACACACGAATGTAAAATTATCAAATTTCACATTCAATACATAAAAACTAATTTAGCTAAATATACAAAAATATCATTGCAGACAAACGAATAATCAAACTCAAACTATCACCAATGAAACCATTGAAAGCGAATCTGCACCAAGCGAAGAGTAAGAAATACATTTTTAATTGCTTATACTGCGATCCTAATACATGAATTCAATTCAAATTTCTAGACAGTATGGCTTTAAAAAAAAAAAAAAATCCATTTTCTAAACATTAGAATCAATCTATTAAAAACTTTGCAGATGTGATGATGAAGAAAATATTTCCTCGGAATATCAGCTGCCAGAAACAGATACGACCGAAGGTGATTCTAGTAGAACCTCAGAAATTATGTAAGAAATACATTAGGCTTATTTTTTTCAATTGTAATACTGAATGTGTCAAAGAAATACACATACATGCTCGCATTATCATCCAAGACTATAAGTTCATCAGGAATGTGTTCTGAGAGATTACATAAGATTTCATCATTTATTGTAAAATACATTAGAGCAACATATTTTTGCAGTGAAACATCAACTACTTCATCTGAAATTGATCCAGCCGACGTGGAAGCGTATGAAACAAGTGAAGAGTAAGAACTACATTTTAGAACTACAAAATTAAGATTACCGAAGTAAGGTACATAGCAAGGTCGTTTTAAATTTCAGTAATATTTCTTATTCGTTTCAAATTCGATTGAATTATCAAAAATTTTAAGGGTTATTAAATACACATTCTTATACTACTCTGATTCATTCAAAACTACTTATCAAACCGTGGCAAAATACTCAGCACTGAAAAATTTGATTGAAAATATTTTTACAGCACTGGAATCAATATTGCAGTCTTAAAAGGCACCGACAACGTGCTAAATAGTGGAAATTCTGCGTAAGAAATACATATTTGTGTTATAAACTTTAGAATGAGAACAGGCAGAGAAGTATATACTACTTGAAATCAGACCCACCTAGAATTCTGCTGCTGAGATTAAAATTTTCCAATTTACATTTTTGGCTTGATTTTCTATGCCATACTGTCAACGAAAATCAGATTATTACGATCTACCAACATACAGGGCATAAGAGTGGAAAACCAACAATACCTGTTATAAAATTATACCAGCTTTTGACAAAACATTCAATACCAGCTAGAAATACATTAATGTAATTATTTTGTAGGGGACAGCAAATTGAAGAGTCATGTGAATCGTCTGAATCATACGAATCAAGCGAAGAGTAAGGAATTTGTACACATTTATATCATTAATTTAAGACTAGTTTCATGTTGGAAATTTAATTTAATAATGTTACCCCAGATATCAAACTGAAGATGATGATTCCTGCGAAAGTGAATCATATGAAACATCAGAACCAATGTAAGAAATATAAATAATAAAAAAAAATCGTCTTTTTTCAGCCTAATTTTCGTGAGATATTATAATCACAAGAACTGAAATTTTTCCCCATCGGTGTTAAAGGTAAGAAGGTTCAATGTGGTTATAATGGGGCTGAAATTTTAATACCCTAAAAGACACATATAGGTTTTCTACTAAATGTACGTATATACTGAATTTCCAACTCCTAGCTGAATTAGTATGGAAGTTATGCGAGGAACAAACTCATAAGAAAGGGAAGACCACCAAGAAGCCACGTATTTGGTGCTGTGAGGGGGTGCAATGGGGCTGCTGAAAAGTTGAGACCAGCTAAAGGCACATCTAGGGTCTCTACTAAATGTACATACCAAATTTCAACTCCCTAGCTCAATTTGAAGGGGAGTTATGCGAGAAACAAACTCAAAAAATGAGAAAACCTGACCAAAAAACCACATTTTTGGGGCTGTGAGGGGGTGGAATTGAGATTAAAAGTCTGGACCCTATAAGGCATATCTACGGTCTCTGCTAAATGTACATACCAATTTTAAACTTCCTGTCTAAATTTGGTGAGGTGATAGGGGAGGAATAGCTCTTTTCAAAGGCCAAAAAGGGGGAAAACCCTGATATCTCTCTTCTTAACTGACCTAGGAAGTTAATTTTTGGATATTTTATACAATTTTCAATTCACTATCGATTTGGCCAAAGAGAAACAATTTTTGTGTTTTTGACCCCTAGCACCCACGTCCACAAATTGGGACATAACTAAATTTTGACCCAAGGTTATCCCCACTCATATATATCTGACCTGCTACCAAACTGAGCCGATTTACCGAATTGGAGCGATTTTGGTGTGTATCGAGCAGAGTAAATGATTTTAGAGTTTGGGGGAAAAAATAAATGTTTGACATGGTGAAAAATGGTCTTAATGGTCTTTTAGGACCTCAAAACGGATTTTGTTGATATTCCCCGTCATCAGCTGCTGGTCGATAAACTGTAATAGCCTCGTTTTCATTGTCAATATGACAAACAAAATCTGGCTAATTAAATGCAGATTAGCCTAAGAAAAATGTTCATCCATTAATATACTGAAACAGGACGTACCATGAATTTCAATCCCACACACTATTTTTTTTACAATTCAAAATTTTATGAATATTTTAAGTAGTTAGCAGGTCGTTTATTCAAAATTTTTTTTGAGTGCTTGCAGAAAGTTTGGTACCTGGGCGCATCACTTCTTTTGCCCACCTTCTCTCTGGTACTGTGAACAGGAATAAATACATATACTTTATAACATTATATTTCCTCTGAAATATATAAAATCCAAGTTGAAAGTCTCAATGGCATCTGTTCACTTATTTTTGCAGATACGAATCTAGCGAATATGAAGAGCCATGCGATGAAGAACCAGAAGAGTGCGAATCTTATGAACAAGTAGACCCAACGTAATTATTACATTTTGCAAATTTCCAAGTCTAAGAATAGTCTTATTTGAAAGGATCATTGTAGTTTGGTCAATATTAAAATACATAACTTGATTATCTCAACATGAAGCAATGATCAAGGAGCACATTCCATAGTGAAAACTAATTTGACGATAATTTTTTCAGAGAATCAATTTCTCCACCTCAACCATCTACAAAAGAAAGTAACTTTATTGACCAAAGGTGAGAAACATACAAATCATATCTTTATGCATTTAGCTTATATGTAAAATCAACTATCATCATAGAATTGCAATCCTGTAGGGTAATATTATCCGAAATGTTTTTACAGCAACGGTATTGCTGCAACTGTCCTAGGAGGAAATATTAATTTACTCAACACTGGCGAATCTGTGTAAGTAATACATTTCTTATTAAAATGGAAACGCATTGTTGCACCAAAAGATCAACAAACAATTATTTTATGTGAGAAGCTCATCTTTAGACATTTACAAAAGCTTGACGAAACTTTCCTCATGATACATGTTTGCTTCATACTTAGCTGAAATCAGGAAAAAACTTTGTATGTTGAAGTCAGTTATGAGTATGGATCATCCATATTTGATCATTGTGTGCATAAATGTTCACAATCATTCTTACAATGGAATCAATTACAAAATTCAATACCTACTGGAAATTTAATCTTATACTTTGTTTGCAGAGCACAAGGCAGCGAAGGCTCACATTCTACTTCATGCGGTAGTAATATCGAGTAAGAAATAAATTTTTACATAATAATAATAAGCTTCTTCAAAAATAGAACCATCAACCAAAAACTAGTAAAATATTTGCTATGTAATGTATCCCAAAACTAATTCATCGTAGTGTTTGCTTGCAATTACATATCATTGAGATGATTTCATTTAAAAAATTTGATGGCTACGTTTACCAATAAATTGATACATGAACGTAGAATAAAAACACATGAGCAATATTTCGCACCATAATGGTGACTACAAACAGTGTTAATTCATTTCATTATCGTTGAACACAATTTAAATTGAGTACAAACAACAAATGTCTAGAAAAATTCACATTTCGAACTTCATATAGAAAATACACAATTCCTTCATCGTTGCTGCGCAATACTCAGCAACACTTTACAGAAAATTTACGATTGCAAATTTAATAAAACTTCCTTTTGAGATGACCAAAAAGGTAATAATGTTGCAGTCGAATTTAACGAACGATCGGAATTATTCCTCATATTATATTTCGTTTTTACTCCCTTCCTACCTACCAAAACATGGCTTACCAGCTACATCATTAATGTTTTGTTTTTTTTTCTTCTAGAAATGACCCTTACTGTAGCGACTCTTGCGATGAAACTGTAGAAGAATGCCCAGAAGAATATGAATCATGTGAAGAAGTAGAACCAACGTAAAGAAAACATTATCTACTAAAACGTATTAACATTAGGAACTATGATTAAAGACAAATGAAATGAAATTATAAACAATTTTTAGATACGAATCGTGCGAATATGAAGAGCCACAGGAAGTATACTATGAAGAATATGAAGAACCTGAGGAATGTGAATCATATGAAGAAGCAGAACCCATGTAAAGAAAACATTACCTACTACAACGTATAACATTAGGAACTATGATTAAAGACAAATGAAATGAAATTATAAACAATTTTT